>OZ025267.1:7630147-7734188 GCA_964019165.1 Mastigias papua
TTTTTTGCCTGATTTCATTGTTATATTTTGATAGAACTGGAAACAATTAGGTTATTTAAAGCAGCCGTGAAGTAATTTTTTGATCCTAGCAGCTCTTCCTTCAGTAAATCAAGATTTTTGTTTGTCACAGCTATACTCTTTAGAATATGAATTTCCTTTTGTGTTGCTGATTTAGCTTTGACTGTTTCTGAGAAAAGGGTAATTTTGATAGCTCAAATGCATGTATTCTTCCAATATCAAATGATGCCTTTATCATTCCCTTTGATCAACATAAGATGGATTTCACAGAGAAACTTTCTTTTTTGGGATATTTTTATCTCTGGTATATCAGATTGATTCTCAAGATCAGACTATGGTGTTAGGGTAGAATACATGAATAGCATTTAAAAATTTTATGAAATACTCAAAGTGTTTTATTTAGAAAGAAAAGTTTTTATGGACAGTTATGTATATGTAGAATCATGCTCATATCCATTTCAGGAAAGGATTGATAATGTTTTGTTTCATCCTGCTGCAAACAATGTATGTAATTTTGCAATGTTGTTTATTTTATGTCTTTTATACCAACATGGAATATTAGCCTTTCCATTTGTGAATCAGTTGACTGGACAATTGTGTAAGTTACTGATTTGATAAGATACATAATAGATTATTTTTCTACTGTCTTGATTCATTGACTCTTAATTTTTTGACTGTCAGTAGAGTTACTTATTAAATTGCCCAGTTATTACACCAATTTATCAATCAAGCCATTATAACAACATGAGATCTTTCATTAGTTTTGTCTTACCAGATTTTGGCTGTAACATCAGGCCACAAAGTTCAAGTGTTTGAAGTAGTGAATGGGAAGCTCTGCTATGGTATGCTGTTGTTACTTTTTTATGGAATATTTCATATACAGTCTTGTTCTAGTACTAGAGGACTATCTAGTATTTTGAAAAGGAACAAGTATTTCATTAAATTCAGGGAGCTTTGTTAGCATATTCAACTTATCAGTTGTTTTTTTTTTTTTTTTTTTTATTCAGAATAAAAAGCTTACAATAACAAGTTACATATAACATTACTTAGAAGCCAAACATTACTATACTACAAAGACGATACCCCGAGGAGCAATATCCTGACTACCCCGGGGCCATTACATATAAAACATAAATCTAAACTAAAATTTAAATACGATTACAAGCTACATATAAAACAATAACTAAGGAGAAAAAAACTTGTCCCGTAGTTGATGTCGAGCTAATGAATTTGAAAGGGTAAATGACAGTCACCATGCTCCTCATGCAACGTTGACACCGGCCGTAATGCTATGCCGGTGCATGATGAAAATGGGAGATCTAATTGTGGCACTTGACATCAACTGCGGAACGTACGTACGACACACCAAAAGGGACAAAGAGGGACTAATGACTTTTGCAATGGAAGTTGATGCTAGCTAAATCAACCAAATCGACCAGTTTTGTGAATGAAATTTATGGTCAGTTGGAGGATACTTTTGTTAATGCTATCCGAGAAGTCTTTATCACCGTACAGTAAGAGTTTTATTAGAACAATATTTGAGAGGTTGTTAATCTGGACAAATGGCTGTAGCAACTGCGAAATTTCAGTTCATAATGAAATAGGAGTTTGAAGCAATATTCAAACAATCTTGAGAGATAGATCTTGTTTGTAACCTATAAATGAGTTTTTAGTACAAATTCTGTAAGTACTTTTTGGTAAGTTTATACTGTCAGTCAAAAAGTATTTAGGTAATTTGATAAAATAATTATGGGATTGACCTTGAATACCTGTACACAAAAGTTGTTTGAATATGGATGCTATTATATTCTTAAGTAGTATATATCTGAAAAGTGAAAGTGCGAGAAAATAACCGACCCGAGCGGGATTCGAACTCGCGAACCCTGACTTTGTAAGTCAAGTGCTCTACCAACTGAATTATCGGGCTATGATATATCCAGTATATATCTATACATTGCCAAAAATGCTTATGAATTTGCAAAACTCTTCAATTTTCACGCTATAGTTTCAAAGACGTAACGCGTAACGTTATAACGTTATTTCAAATTTACTGTCTTTATGTGCAAAGTATGCACTTGCATTATATTCCTTTAGAATAGGCGATGTCATATGACTTTCAAAATTTGTCAGGCAAAGTCAGTTAAATTCAAGTGGCGATAAATTGCATTTGCATAGCAAATTAGTTTATGTAGGAGTTATTATATTGAAATATTTGGCTTTAACTAACTGTGTCATTGAGCAGCATTGCAATATCAACAGGATAATACATGTATTGAAGCCATCGTGTCTTTTTAATTGCAAAGCACTTAGGGTATATCATTGCCTTGTCATGAGTCCTTTATTTTTAATTACTGCTGCAAGAAAGGAGAAAAGAGGAGGAGCATATTTCGTCCTAAGAAAATAAGAGGAACATATTTCAAACTTTTAGAGCGAAGTCAAATTTGCTTTTTGGAGGATTTTTGTTGAGTTGGTTCACCGTATAGTCGTAAGCTTTCTCGGCTATAAATGTCTTTAATCTTCCAGCTAAATTTTTTACAGTTCTTGTTCAGAAAGTCTTTTTACACATAGCGAAGCTGTACTGTTCGAACTGCCCACGATTGTTGAATATCTCGATGACTGTTGACGTTATTTTTGTAGAAAAAATACCAAGCACTCCTCATAAAACTATTTAGTGAAATTTGAACATTCCCATGATTTGTTTCAGACCTATAAGGTTATCTTTTTCGAGTGTATTGTAGTGTAACTGAAAGACTTGGTAGCATAAGCGTTGTCTTTTGAAAATTTGAAGGAAGTAATAAGTTCGCTTATTTAATAAGAAAAGATTAGAGCATTATTATTCAATGTTTCTTACATAAATGGACTTCCAAATTTCGAAGGTATCATGTTATGTTATGCTATGTTATGTTAATACGATTTGAACCTTAGTGTAGTAATACTTGATGAAATAACGGGGTTGTGTTATTTTGTTATCTTCATCAAAACGTTTTGCTTTTGAACTAAATCCTTGCTGAACATAAAGAGCAGCTTTGTTATGTATTGTTGTATTAGGATTGTCACTAAATCATATAGCTCATTGGGCGTAAATCAAATTTTTAGAAATCCAAAATGACGAGGATGATCAGCATTTTCAAAGCATGGATTGGAAACAGGATGGTAGTTTACTTGTAACAAGTTGCAAGGTGATTTCTTCTGTTTATAGGATCAACAGGGTTCTTATATTAATGAGCGACTCAAAAATATTTGTTAATCTTTTAAAATTACTGCTTTCAAAGTGCATTTAACAATCTCTTTTATTACCCCTCCTTCTTTCTGATAGAGTACTAGTCAAACTGCTATAGAATTTTTGCTAACCATATGCAACAAAATCTGAAAAGAATAAACAAAGTTTGTTTGTAATTATGGATGTAGTAAATTGTATGAAATGTCGAAGTTTCCTAATTCAAGGAGAAGATATTAGTGTTTCTCACAGTACTTGTTGAGAAGTATACTTGTCAAAGTGTTCAGATTTACAGAATTTTAAGTGTTTTACATAACAGTTTCTGAAAAAGTAAGTAGCTATGAATTCTCCGTATGGTTGTTCTTGCTTGAGCATGGCTTAGGTTTGTTGTTTTTGCATTCGGAAATCTAAGCTTAGTATGCAAATAGACTTAATTCGTGCTCCGTAATTTATGGTTGCTTGTTTTTTTGTTGTTGTAGGACACAAAATTGCGAATTATCGACCCTCGGAATACCTCAGTCTCTGTTGTATGTATATTCTTTATTGCTGGACAGTTGAAATAGCTATCAGCTTTCGAATCTTTAATTCCAGCGATAAAATATTTTTACCCATCGATGATGGGCATGAAAACTACTGTAGCACACTAAATTTTGCTTCAAATTTGCGTTTGTTTTCGGTTGTGCAAGCAACAGTGGTAGCATGCGTTATGTTTCTCTCCAAATATTCACTCGTTACTTCATGCTTCACCTTAAGTGTAGTAGTGAATTTGCTGGCATAGGGTGAAAAGGAGATTATACTTTGAAGTACATGTCTCTCTCTTGTTTCTTCTGCTGTTTTAGTACTTGCTAGATTAACTATGGTGCAGGCCCTTGATGGTGTCCAATATAGCCCATCTACCAACACTTCCACCCAATATTTTGCATTCATGATCAGGACCATAGCGAGGGGGTTTGGGGACATTACACACGTCCTGAAAGAACACTTCGTTTGCGAAACCTGCCGTCTGTCGGTATATCTTGTTATGTTTAGCTTAATGAGGCGGTCCGCTAGCACATAGTACATACTGTCATAGATAGTTATCTAGCAGGGTTGTCGGCAATACAAGAAACGTTGTGAAAGTGCTGGCTGTGCTATTAGAAACCACACCCATTCCTTGGATACCACGCCCATGTCGTTTGCAAGTTTTATTTCACCCCCTTCCCCCAGAAGTATCATTATCTCGACGGGTCTGTTCATGGTGCTCTTCAAGATCCAATTTGATGATTATTTTGCCACTTACAAAACTCACAGAACTTTATTGACTATGATCTGAAAGTTCCCTATGGAATGTTGGTTATCAAATGTTCAAATAGAAATTTGTACCTTTCATGAATAGGTAGTGAGAAGGATAAGTCTTTTTTGCATAGAATCTTAGTGAATTTATTGACATGTACATTGGCGAATTTTTACGAATCTTTAGGGGGCATCAATGGTAAATTTTTTGCCAAATTTTGTATAATAGATTTGCCAACTATCCATACTTTAGTTACTAGCATTATCCGAATTTTGCAAAACATCAACTGAACTACCTCATGGGGGAGCATTTGCCCCCATGGTCCCCCTAAAAACCGTCACTGGGTATATGAATAGATTTATGGAATTAAGCTTGAGATAAAGCAGTGCCGCTAACATTCCTCTGTGGTACCAATATAAATGGATAATTCCTAATTTAGTAAATGTTTGCTTTATCAATTACAATCAGCTAGTCAGCTTTTGGATTATAACCATTGGTGTTTCGATTCAATCTTTTTCAACTTCGTGAGAAATATGAAATCGTGTAAAGCATTGTGAAAGTAAGTAATTTTGGGAGACTTTTTAAATAGGCGATGACTGACATTTCTGGAACCGTAGAAGCAAAACTGACAATTGGTTCCAGCCGTTGTCTCAATGCATCTACATTTAGTAAAACAAGTATATATATATATATATACAAATATCGAACAGCTGGATCAGATGCTAGACAGACACTTCTTTGCTATAAACAAGATGCTTTTGACTTTTCCAGGAATGCAGTGGACACCCAGGAATCAAGGACTCGAGGGCTGTGTGGCTTGGAAATTCTGATCGTATTTTTTCTACAGGCTTTGGGAAGGTAAATAACCATTTTTGACTGTTTTTCTTTAAATGATTGGGTGGACTCTAGGTAGCCCCTGGTGATATTTGAATGTTGCCTAATTTTAGTTTCATATTTGATATATTTTAGTTTCATATTTGATATATTTTAGTTTCATATTTGATATATTTTAGTTTCATATTTGATATATTTTAGTTTCATATTTGATATATTTTAGTTTCATATTTAATATATTTTTCATAGTTCGACGTTGAACAGAGATAACGTTCGAAAGAATCATAATATTCGCACGCCGTAATTTAAATTTCATGCGCGGAAAAATATTTAATTTCCTCTCGAAATTACATATTTGCTTTCCTACTACACAATTCTTTCTTCTTAATTCACTTAAATTCTTGCCAATGAAAGGTAATTAGAACGTAAAGTAAATAGGATATTTGGAGTTAAATTTTCAAGAATTTTCCGTAGTTTTATGATTCAAGGTTCTTGACATTGGATAATTTTTGTGAATTTCGAAATCTATATAAACTTATTTAAATAGTATACGCTGAATTGTACAAAGATAGCTTTCAAATATTCACCAATGGAAGCCACAAGCTTAAATCTGGCTTGGATATTAAAGTTCAGAATTCAACATTTTTTGAGTCCTATATAGCACAGAAACTTTTATTTATTAAGATACACAACTAGAAATTAAAGCGTTGATTATAGCAATCTGTCAATTTTGCTGCGCAGTTTCCTATACTGAATCATTAGTTGGCATCTAATAGGAAGGCTTTCCTTTTGTTTTTTTGTATACAGTTGAGAGATCGCACTGTTGGAATATGGGATGTTAGGAATTTCTCATCGCCTGTGTTCACTGAAGCAGTTGATACTGGGGGAGGGTATGCATTTAACTGTAATCATTACGTTGATTTTATAGTGGGTACTCGTTTTTCGCCATCTTTCTCATCTCTTGTCTCGCTGACCACGTCTATCGTCCACCGTCCCTTTCTCATCCCTCACTATCCCTCGGCCTTTATCTGCCATTATACACGTTTTTTATAAGAAAAACGTTTATATGAAAATGAGACTCAAAAGGCCAAAATCCTAAGGAAGTGTTAAGTAAAATTACAAGGCTCAATTCCCAAGGTTGATCTTTCTTAAATCCCAGGAATCGATATTAGCTCATTCCTTGCAAGCTCCTTTACATAGATCGAAACTTTTCTTTGGTAATCTTGGTTTAACAAAGATCAAACTTTTTATAGCAAATAATGGTAACTTCTTTTAGCCAGTTTACTCCAGTAAAAGTTAAGAAACTATTAAGAAAATCGCAGCTTCCGGAAAAGTGAAGAAAATTGAGGCTCAGGCATAAAAGGGGTTTTCTTTTGAAAAAAACGTGTTTACCAATGATTCACGACTCCCCTTGGAGCCACTGCATCTGGGGTCGACGCTTATTTTGGCATACTTGCTCTCCGAAAAACAGAAAATTGTGAGAGAAAATAAAATAATAAGCTGGGAGATGAAAATAATTTTTTTGACATAGACAGCTTTGTACCGTTATAGAGTTGAATTGAGCTTTGTTCAGCAACTTTAGCTTGAAGTAGGAATCACTTTTTAGCTGTAAAAATATCACTGGATTTTGATAGGGGAAGTGAAAGTTCTTCGTGCTATTTATGTTGCACAATCCCAGCTGATGTGGCGTTATGTATTTGTTATCCTATATTCAAGAATTCTTTCCCACAGTTTGAACAGGAATTTTGATTTGTTGACAGAAGCCTCTTTTTTCAGAATATTGATGCCGTTTTATGATGTGGACACAAATATGCTTTTATTAGCCGGAAAGGTGAAACTTTAAGCTTATTTACTCCTTTTGTTTTCTTGTTATGTCTTCAGATCATGTCTTTCGGCTTACATCAAGAAAAATTATCAAGTCAGATAATTCAGCGTACTCCGGGTCATGCGGAAATAATCCAGAGTTTATAATTAGACTGAATGATGTCTCAAAAATAGAGCTGATATTAATTTCCGTCATTATAATTGTGTCGTATAAAAGGATTGGGGAGGTGAAAGTTAATTCGAAGATGAAAGGTAGATTGGAGTGAATGCAACTATTGCGAATTAAGCAGATCTAATTTTTACAAATTTTACCTTGCATGGTTTCTGTGGTTGACATTTTTCTATAAAATCAATGTATTGGTAAATATTTGATCCATAGGGAGACAGCCTACTTTACTTCTTTGAAGTTGATGAAGCAAAGTCAAAGGTTACTCTCGGTAAGTGAAGAAGATAGTATACTTCATACTGTAGTAAATTATACATTGTGATATGCCAGCAGATTGGCTTCAAGCCAAGCGTGCTATACCTAAAAGCTAGTTTTAGCTTGAGAGAAAGATGTTTAATACCACATATATATATCAAATTTATGTATAAATATAAACATATAAATATATATTTATATATTTATATTTATTTATTTATTTATTCGTTTTATATTTATAACTGCAAACACATTGAATATATAAAGTTAAATTCAATAGTATTCAAATTCTATGTTACTTTTCATTAGTGCTTGCACTATACACAGTTACTTGTTCCTGCACACACACACACACACACACACACACGCACACACACACACACACACACACACACACACACACACACACACACACACACACACACACACACACACACACACACACACACACACACACACACACTTGCATACATTGTTTTTGAGCATCCACAACTTAAGTGTACCTCTTCAACTCTATGGACAGGTTAATGTCCCTATTTGTACAAATGTACTAGAAGGCTAGTAAAGTTGAGGTTGAAGGAAAGGTAGAACTAAAGTACTTGTTATTAAGCGAACTCAAGGTTTAGAAATTTTGTGTTTATGTAAGCTTGCGTTTTATTTGATGGTAAAATTGTGACCTTTTTTGTTTTGGATTTAGACTCTCTCTCTAGACTTGTTGCAATTAGAGCCCGGAGGTTGCTTTGTAGTTTTTACTCATAAATTCACTTCATTTTGTTAAGCATGGTATGCACAGCTCATGTTTTTTATTAGCTTCCTCGGATAATATTGATTCACAAACCATTGGAATGACCAACGTGCCAAAGAGGGCCCTGCACCTCATGGAAGCCGAAGTCAATAGGTTGATGCAGGTTACAAAGAATGCTATCCTACCGCTCAGCTATATTGTTCCACGAAGAGTAAGTTCATGGTTCTATTTAGCATATTATTCGTTCAAGAAGATTGTATAAGTCAGGGATGTTTCAGAGTTTTACTTCTCGAAGAATTGTAGCTAATTAATTATATGGTTTTGTCGTATTGTTACAATAAATCTATTTATTGTATCATATTTGACTCAAATCCTACCGTTTGTTCCAGAATATAGAGGCGTTTATTTTCTTTAAAGTTGGTATTTGCACAGTGTATGTAAATAAAACTAATTGATACCAGCTATTTACAGCAACGTACTACGAAATAAGTAAAATATAAAGAAATTGTTGAAAAAAGAGAGACCGAGGTTACACGTGGAACAAAATGTCTTAATTATTTGCATATTTGATAGTACCATTGGGAGCTCTTACTTTCATGAAGTGAGGGTCAGTAGACAAGAATGACAACTTGTATGTCATATATATACACAAAGTATTAAATCATATACAAACCATATTCAAATTAATCTCCGAGTAGATCTTCTCTCGGCCTATTTCCATTCAAAAACCCCTAAAATCCAGATAGCATATGTTATATACACGTGCGTTTTGCGTTGGGCACCCGAGTAATTATCGTAGCATAGAGATTGAACCTTCACGGCACCTACTTGATTTGGCTTGATTCCGCATCACATTGTTTGCGATAACTTGACGGTCCAGTCAATAGATTTTATTTTGCCCAATGATACATTGACGTGAAAAAATTAATTTTCTAGCTCATTAATTCAATGCTTGCTTATCGTTCTCTTTTTTAGTCATACAATGATTTTTATCCAGAGCTGTACCCAGATACTTCATCTGGTGTCCCATCCATGACGCCCGAGGAGTGGTGCAATGGTGCAAATGAACCGGTAATTACCGCGAGTTTTCAATGAATAGAGAGACTTCTTATTTATTTAGTGCAAAAACTCTCGGTGCAAAAAGTTTAGATGGAAAAATATTTGGCAGAAAAAACTTCGATGAAGTTTAGACCATTTAGGTGATAAATATCGGTGGAATTCGTAAAAATGTCGATGCTCTCTCCTCACCGAAATTGAATCCCACGGAAATTTTTTGCACTTAATATACTTATATCCTTTACAGATACCTTTCAACATGAATATTATCCTAACGATTGTGGTACTTTTCCAAATAATAGCCTCATAGACATACTGGTATGAGATGCAAAGTTATATTGTTTTCCAATTGGCAATTTATTACAATGTCGTTTATTCTCTCATTCAGGTTGCCCTTATGAAGTTAGACCCAAAGAAAACCGTGAAAAAACCTCTGCCCAAGGCGAAAGAGGTTCAAGTACATCCAGGTTCAGAGCAAAGTGTAAGCGTCAAATAGATAAGCTGCTCATAATAATTGATGTTTATTGACCTATTATATCTTTATTATACCATTATACTTTTTCTTAGTACTAAGTAATATATTTCTCATCTCATCAATACATTTCCTATCGCATTGTTCTGTCGCGAACATTGCTATGGGACTGCCAAAAGACAATGAAATCCCATCCTACGTAAAGTTCAACGAACTTTTAATTAATCAGCTGCTCGTAAAATTGGTATCCGTAGAATCTCCCTGCAGTATGACATTTTAGCGCTGTACATGATTCAACAGTAGATAACCTTGGAGGTTTAGGGCCTGCAAGAAGCTACATTTGGTAGTAAATATTGGGTATAATGCACTCCTGATGTACGATGATCATTCGGACAAGCATGTTATAGTAGGGATAATTCTGAAATTTATAAAGGCATTGATATAGGTTTCTAGAGAATTAGAAAGAAAATAAACTGGCTACACACAAGAAACCGAGAGGTTTATTCAAACAGCCTTAAGATCTCAATTGGAACAGCTATTATAGCCAGTGAGATTCGTGGCGGTAAAAAATCAAGTTCCCGACGTAATAGTAGCCTTATTCACTTTGTTGAATATAATCTAAAGCCAGTTTTGTTGTATTATGTTGTGGCTCTTGTGTCGCTATTATTTTGCAGGTGTGTGTTGTATTTTGATGTGTTTTGCTGTCCGGTAGAACCCCGCATATAAAGAACCAACCTTTTTGAGGTCCAGGATGATTTAAGTTTTTAGTTAGCAGGCACTTGGATTATTTTTATGGTATGCAGGCTTTTTTGAAGGGTCATTTTATTTGACCTTTATGAAAGTGAAAACTATCAATTGTACTGGTTTTACACATTTCTAGGGTTTTAATTGGTGGAGTGACGTCAAAGCTATATGATGTTGGTGAAATGCATAAAACTCTCTTTGAGTTGAAAATGATTTTGAGAATCTGGAGGTCTTAAGCATCAATAGTTACCGTCATTACCTTGCAATAGGAGCTTATTTTTTTATCACACGCTGAAAATTGTTCTTATTTTCAAGTTGCATAATTCAGGAAAGATGGCCTGTACCTGCAGATTCTTATTTTTGTGTGTTGTGTGTTGTGTGTTGTATGTTGTGTGTTGCATGTTGTGTGTTGTATGTTGGGTGTTGTTATATATTATATTATGCTGTTTTGTGCTGTGCTGTATGTTGTATGGTTTGTGTTTTATGCTGTTTATTGTATGCAGTGCTGTGCTGTGTTGTATTCTGTTGTGTTGTGTTGTTTTACGTTGTGCCATGTTGTGTCGCGTGCTGTATGTTGCTATGTGTTGTACATTGTTTGTTGTGTATGCTTCAAGGAAAGTGGCTGTTGTGTTTTACTGTATTGTATTGCGTCATTCATAAGGTATTGTGGTTGTGTTGTATCTTCTGATGTATGTTGTATGTTATGGTTATTGTGTTGGTTTTTGTATGTTGTGTATGTTTGAATAAAACTGACTACTATACTCGAGTTGTTCGATTAGTATGCATATACCACTCTATCTGCTTGCTATTAAAGTCCACATAGCCTCAAAATTAAGTATCTGTAGCCGACCTATGATAAAAGCCTACCATTAGAATTGAGTTAAGTATAATTGATAACAATAATATATTCATAGAATTGTGCTAATATGTGTGCTGTATGCGTATGCAGTCATCGAACCAGAGGCAGATATTACTCGATTTGTTTGTGTTGTGTAAAAGGGAAGGTTTTGAGGACCACGTCCCTTTAAATTCTGGGTAGTGCCCTTTGTAAAGTGGGAGCCCCCTTTTTATTAAGAGGGAGCATTGTAATACCTGTCTTGCAAGCGTTTAGTCTTGCCTTGTCTTTTGAATCTGCATTTCTGAAGTAACCTGCCGTTTTACCGCTTGCGATTTATCTACCAAAGGCAGAATATTGGGTATGTGGAGACTCCCACCCCCCCTGGTGCATCTGCCCTGCTTTTGCACCTAATGACATAGAGACGCAAGTGCTACTATGACCATAATGGTTTTGACTTCAGGCTGTGGGTTGCATTTATTGAACTGTCTTCCATTCATTTTTTTAGGCAGCACCTGTTCAAATAGACCACAGTGAAGTAAAAGTTGAACCCAAGCCTGCTGAGGGACAGCAAAAGGTGGAGGAGCAACAAAAAGTTAAGGAGCCACAGAAGAAGGCTGATGCACACGTAGAACCACGTCGAGAACATGAGGCACCAAAGCCTGGTAGAACTCTTTTTGAAATTTTTTCGTATTGGGAAGTTGTTGCATGCTGATTGCAGCTTGTTTTTTGCATTCGTGGATAAGCGACGTGTTTTTCCTTTTTCCTTGCAGTTACTTTTTTTTGCAGAACACAAACCACATACTGCCAAATTTCACGGATTCAGAGTTTCAAAGTTTAAGCATTTATCTGGAAAGCCATCGAAAAGAGCATGCAATATTGAGAACATAAAGAACTATGATCAATCTCTGTCTCATGAAAGCGATGGTCTTCAAGCTTTCAACGATCTTGTGGCGTATCCTATCGCTGGTCCTGGAGGACAAATAGCTGTTGTAAAGGTAAGGAACTTATTGAAACAAACCAAGTTGTGATAATGTCAATGCACAGACACCACACACGGCCGCACACACACACACACACACACACACACACACACACACACACACACACACACACACACACACACACACACACACACACACATACACACACACAACCAAACACAAACACACAAACATACAGACACACAGACAAACACAGACACACAGACATACAGACACACAACCATACAAACACACAAACATGCAAACATACAAACACACAAACACACAAATGCACAAACACAAACATACAAACGTACAAACACACAAACACACAAACTCACAAACACACAAGCACACACGCATGAGAGAGAGATATGCTGTGTCACATGTAAGTTTTAAACGGTACATATGTTTATGTTGTCGTTTTGGGCTTTTGCAAGTGCATTCTCTTGTCGCATCATCTTATATTTTCCTGTATGTTATCTTTTCACTCAACAAAGAGCTCTTCTTCTCATATTCAGCATTTCTCATAAAATAGCAATTAACTTGTGTTACAAACTTCCTTTTGTATAGCTTTCAGAACCAGGAAGACTTCCAGATGCAGGTGTTCCAGTTTTGCAGAATCCGTCCGCACTCCTTGATTTTGCAATGGATCCATTCAATAACCATTTGATCGCAGCAGGTAACCCTGTGTAATTTGGCTCGTTAGTGTTAGTACTTAGAGAGGATCCTTACTAAAGCATAATTGCAAGTGGCATTTGTTCAAATTCAACTCCTCATTTGTTAAGATTCGAAATATCTAAGATGTTTCGAAGTACTTGTTGTCACCTGACGCCTGACTCCATACTTGAGTGATATGTCATCTTATCCCAATTTACACAGTAATCCTTTTCACGTTGCAGTTAGAATTCAGTTTTTTCAAAAGTGATTAGAAATTCCGACCCTTTGAAGCAATGAAACTTTGAAAAATCAAAAATTTAATATTAGTATGGCTTAGTCGTTATGGATATATGTCTCTTTATATATATATATATATATATATATATATATATATATATATATATATATATATATATATATATATATATATATATATATATATATATATATATATATATATATAAATGCAGTTAGAAATTTGCAGTACACTGTGGGCAATAAACGTTACAAGACGATAGTGCAGGGAGCATGGAAATGCATTGCAACCCTGCAACTGTTACTTATAAAAACAAAAAAATACTAACATATATATATATTCAAAGCAAATATATGTCTCTTTGCTTAGTTGTTGAGGTTACCTTTCTTTAACTAATTGAACATGGCTTAGTCTTATGTATACTTTAAAGTATCTAGTTCAATGAAATTATTCATTCACTTAACTGGTCATTCTGGTTCTTACTCGTTCCATGTCACTCTTCATGGTCCTAGTGCTAAATTTTTTATAGCTTTGTTTTCCGACAATTTTTGTTAATATTTTTGTTGCCGATTGCTAGAATTTTGTCGTTGATCATGGAAATTCAATGGAAAACGTGACCATAATGTTTTTTGGGTTATCAGTTAACAGCACTTGTGTAAGTCCATAAAGAGTTTTTGAATTACACCTGAATGGCAGCGTTTTTTCTCAGTTGTCAATTGTCATCGCTATGTCTCTTATATTCAAGCTTGTGAAGATTCCGTTGTCCGGGTTTGGAGAGTTCCTGAGGAAGGTTTGAACGAAACGATTATGGACCCGTCTGCCGAGCTGGTTGGTATGTTCCTTTTGCTTTGCTTTGTCTATCTGTCCCAATCGGAGTTTTAGAATGTCTGAGTAGTATAAAGAGTAATTCCAGATGTATTCATTATATTGTGTTCATACGGTTTTATTCATACCAGGGTTGACTTCTAAAATTTTTGAAAAGGGGGGAAGCTGCCTTGATGCAACATCATAAAAATGAATAGCTTTTGAATTTTTCTATTTCAATAATGTCTTGCATATCAGTGAAAAGTTATATATAATTTTCAGAGATATTATGGTACATATGACACCCTGACTTACTCAAAATCTTTTAGAAGAAAGTTCCATTTCGTTGTGTTCCCTTCTTTTCCTAAGCGTAATTGTATTCATCAGACCGAGAGATAGTATCTCTAGTTCAGTGTTTCAGTCGTATTACCACAGAACCTTGCTATTATGCTTCAAGTATATTTACTTTTCGGTATTTGGATTTGATGCTATGTATCAGTATAAACCCATGTATCAAACATCCTATAAACTATAAATATCCTATAAATATCCTATAAACCCACGCATAAGAAGAACCTACGATTTTGAAAAGGGCCTATTCATGTTCTTACGCAATGAGGTAGTTCAGTAGTCAGTGTGCAGATTCTTAGCACTAGTCTTATCCTTGCAGATCCTGCCTGTCACAGTTATGTATGTAATGTTTTTAGAAGTATATGGTATTAAAAAGAATTGATTTGCACACAGGCTGGATTTATTTCTCAGTGGATACAGAATGAAACCATTTATAAGATTCTAGTTAGAACATCAGGCTGAAAATGCTCTTTCTAATTGAGATTAAAATGTATAGTTTCAGGCTGCAGGCTGTTTATAAATCAAGTTTCCTATGTGCGGATTTTTACTGTATTTGTTGTTCGAAACTGAACCAGAAAACATTGATGTCTTTAATCAGGGCTCATACGAGTCAGGAAGAAACAGGAAAAAACTGTGTTTTTAAGGGGAGTCAGGAAAAGTCAGAATTTATTGAAACTTGAAGAAGGTCAGGAAAAAGTCAGGATTTTTATCATCCATGCAGGTTAATTTTTTTGTGTCCAATAGACAACTCTACACATTGCATACACATACCAAAGTATGAAAGCCATCTTTTGTTTGCTTATAAGTTACTAATTAAGTACAAAATTGACATCACCGGCATGCAGTTCTTAATCTTCATTGTTTCTGTGGGGGTCAGTCGCATCGTTTGTAACGCCGGCTGGTCAGGAAATATGCTATGTATTTGTCATATGTAGTCAGGAAAAGCACCTTCATTTTCAAAAAAATTCAGGAAATTCAGGAAAAACTAGTAGGGAGAATATGGATGAACCCTGATAATGCGATTACTGAGTTCCATGTACTCTTATGAGAATCTCTATTTTTGGTGATCCATCTGCTCTTTCAGAGTTGTATTCAGGATGCGTGAAGTGGGCACAAACATAACTGCTAAATTATCTCGGTTACACAGCAGTTGCTTGTATTCAATGTCATGTCTTCCCTTTATAACATGATTCTATCTCACCCTTGCTCAACTGACGGCGCGCGCGCCACTAGTGGGACACTTCGTCATGCGCAGCGGTGCGCCGCAAGTGTACATTTTATCTGTACCACCAAACTACAATTTAGCAAGTATGCATTCAGTGTAGATGTTGTTTAAAACTGTGCCACCACGCAACAACTTTACTTAGCTGCCGAGATGGAGGCAGGTCAGGAGGCAGGTAAGGAGGCAGGTCAGGAGGCAGGTCAGGGGGCAGGTCAGGAGGCAGGTCAGGAGGTAGGTCAGGGGGCAGGTCAGGAGGCAGGTCAGGAGGCAGGTCAGGGGGCAGGTCAGGAGGCAGGTCAGGAGTCAGGTATATCTATTAGCAGTGGCTCTTCTTGCTTGCTAACATTTTCAAAGTGATGATTAGGAAATTTTATATGAGAAGACCTGCTTTATCTCCTTTGGTTTTTGACATGTCATAGAAGGAGGATCATTTGGAATGACTTTGTTGAAGTATTGCTGTTCTTCAAGAAATTTATTTGAATCTGCTGTAATTTCTTTGTGGTTGCATTTCCAGGTCATTCCTCAAAAGTGAACATTATCCGCTACCATCCATGTGCTGAAGGCCTCTTGACGAGTGCATCTTATGACTTGGATGTCAAGTTGTGGGACATCAACTCTGGGCGTGAACTTCTCACTTTAAGAGGACATCCCGAAACGGTATTAGTTTATTACGGGTTGTTTTATATGAACTGCAGCATCTGCTCATTTGTAGATATCTGCTACTATCTATGGAGTTAATGGTTTATATCCAGCCTGGCTCTTGACATTACGTATTATTAGACAGTGACAGTAAATACCTCTATGTACCTGACGCTATATCATGAAATCCTCGAATTAGCCCCCTGGGCGCTTATTTATTTTTGATACTCTTGGTGTGGGCTTGTGGGAGGACGTATTCGAGGGGAGGCTTACGAAATGACTTGATACATGCTTCATAGAAAGCTCACTGTCAAAACTCCTTTTTTCCATAATGATATGAGAACAGAGTAAATTTAAACATTAGTTTTTATCATGGTATTTATCATCATCTGGGGTGTGGGGCTTATTTGAGGGAGTCTTATTAGCAATTGGAAGTTCTAGCATGGGGGCTTGTTCGAAGGGGTTTTTCCCAGGGGGTGGGAATTCGAGGACTTACAGTAGTTTAAACCTAGCCCTGTACGCTTAAGGTAGCAGGATAAAGATTTAAAATTATGCTTTATGCTGCCATGATTTATATGGCTTTGCTTTCGGTGTGGAGCTTCTTCCGTAAGCATTTTGAATATAATCTCTTCTCGTTTGTTTTCTTTCATCCTCTGATTTATTGCTGTGTTTATGCTGTTTTGTGCTGCTTTTACATCTTCAAGTTTTCAGTATGTTATATCTGGTCTGCAGATATCAGGAATGAATTGGCACCCAGATGGCCGGTTGCTTGCAACAATTTGCAAAGATACCAAGATAAGATTGTATGATCCAAGAAAGAGCACGGTTCCAATTCAAGTGAGGTTTATTTTTCTGTTTTGAACATGCTTTCATCAATTTCAGAGACAGTAAATAAGAGTTGTCCTAATGCAGTTCTAAGGCGCGAGCTCTAGGTGAGGAGCATTAGAGGAGAGAGCATTAGAAAACGGATTTTATGATTCGAATTGATTAAAGCTGTTTTTTATTACATTTATATATATCTAGGACTTGTAGAATGACATAATTTGAAGTGGGAAACAATGGTGGACTTCAGGTAGAGAAGAAGAGTTTATTTCAATAAAAAAAGAATTTATTTCGATTAAGATATATTTAATTTCAAATATGAAAAAACCAATCCACAAAATTTAAAGAAATCATCAGAGTTGGGACAATTTTTGTCAGCATTATCATTCCATAATTCTTATAAAAAATTAACTTATCCTTTCCAGGTTGGAAATGGCCCGGAAGGTCCACGCGGTGCTCGAATTGTTTGGGGTGGACCAAACAATGATTGGCTGATTGTATCAGGTTTCGCAAAGTAAGTATTCAGCCTCAGAGTTGTTTATCTGAGTTCAATGTTATTCAAGCAGTATCAAAGCCCTAGTTCAAAACGATTTTTCAGCCTGTTCTTTTTATATTATGGGGATTATGTTTTGATACTCGCCATAGATCAGGGTTTCTAACTTCTTTCATTGATCTAAATTTCAAACACCTGGGTTTTGCAGCTGGTATGGCTTTCGAAAATGTGGATTTGTTTTGGATTTGTCTGAGCCATTCTCAAATTTAGAAATTCAAATTAAAAATTGATAAACATTTAAGGGTTTTTGCAGCTGTCTCGTTTACTAATCGGCTCCACTTAGTGAGAACCCTATTTTGCAGACCACCTTCTGTTTGAAAGCTCTTTTGCAAATCCAGCAGTGCCATTACAGCATATACTTTGAAAGAATTAGCAACCAAGTTTTCATTACTGCACACTGTTCTGTGTTCCACAAGCTCTTTTCGCCTTCGCTTGGCACTATATTTTGCCATGATTTAGCATTGACCAATAAGGACCCTGCTTATGGTATTTCTGTAGGTTGATTTAAGCCAGTTTTATTTTGACAGTCGTGTCCAACTGTCAGACCTGGAATTGTAGACATTAGGATCCTAGTTTCCATCCTTACTAGACTCTTAAAATGTTGTTTTCTGTGCTGTAAAATTCCTACTTCAATTGGACAAGTATTTGTTTGAGAAGTTAACTTTTCTTATCAAGTTTGTTTTGTAAGAAGCATAATTTTAGCTTTAGTTTTTATGTAGAGCATGTCTCAAAAAACGCACACTGCAGCAAGACATTAAGAGGTGTACACCGCTACCTACTAGTCATTTTGCGTTTTTTCGAAGATCTTTGCCCGTGACTTCATGCGGAATTGTATTGGGACCGTAGTATAAGGATTCATTGAATATTTTTTGAAACTCGACTGCTATCTACCAGCAATTGAATTAAGCTAAGATTTAGCTTACAGTTGTATCTTCACTGGCGTGTCTGTAGTTAGGTTTCTCAAAGATGTACTAGCAAACTATATTGTATGTTGTTTCTGCTCTAGAGCTGGATCCCGTTGCATAAATGTCTATGATAGCAAGGACATTAGTTATCTTATGGCTAATGTTGAACTGGACCCTTCGCCGGCAACACTAATGCTCTTCTACGATGAAGATTCTTCTACTATTTTCGCCACTGGAAAGGTAACTTGCCCTGTGTTGTGGTGACCTCTTCACTGTATCTAATATTGATTTTTACAGAATCGTTCCTTCCCTTGACTTATTTCATTCGCCTTTAATTGTATTTTCTAAGTTGATCGATTTTGCATTCACGTGAAAATTCTCCTTTGGCAAAGCATATAATTTCTTTTTCTATCCACATGGTAGTGGTAGATCTTTTATTTGACATACGCAATAGTGTTTATGGATCATTCTGACTATGACTTATCAAAGACTTTTTTTATAGGTATTCGCTCTATACTTAACCCTACATGTAGAAGGCCGAAGAATCTAGAAACCTTTTACTACTATAGACAAAATCACTAAGGAACTCTTCAAATTATATAGTCTTAAGACAGTGCAGTGATAGTTATGTTACTGCATGCAGTTGATAATTAAGAAGCAAAATTCGAATGATTTGTAGTTAAGCCTTGTAGTGAGTGGTTCATTGGCAGGTTCCCCTTGAAACCTGTTGTGCCCATGGTGCACTGTCTTAAGACTATAAACTTAAATATCTATAGCTCTAAATGTGCAGTCAAAATTTAGGAACTCATAAAGGACTTTCAGAATTAAAGTGCGGTAAAAAGAGTCCCACAAGAAGGGAACTTTTAGAATTAGATCATAAATACATGTTGCATCTTCAGATTGCAGCTGTGTTACCTCGCTCAATGAATCACTTTTTAAAGACAAATATTTTGCTGTGTTCATGCTTCCAAATTGGTTTGGATTTTCCTTCGAATATTTTTTCACCTGGATTTTTTCCATTTGAAACAAATCAGCTTCTTTTAATCTTATTTTTTCTGATGTTTTTATCAATTATTGTGTTCGGCCCGAACCAGTTGTTGTGTTGGTA
The DNA here is from genome assembly GCA_964019165.1 of Mastigias papua. Taxonomy (NCBI): domain Eukaryota; kingdom Metazoa; phylum Cnidaria; class Scyphozoa; order Rhizostomeae; family Mastigiidae; genus Mastigias; species Mastigias papua. The sequence goes on from OZ025267.1 coordinate 7,649,890, forward strand.
TCCGCCCGAGCTACGTCACCTGATAATCAAGAAGACCATTTAGTTTATCAATGATGTCTGGCACCCAATAATTTTTACGTTCTCGATATACGATCACATTTAATTTCAAGTTCATTTACGATTTATTAAGTTCATTTTTCTTTTTGCATAGATGCTATCAAGTTCCCTACATTTCAGCGTTTCTACTTTCTGTACCTCACATGATGGATAATGTCTAAAGTGTTTATTTCTAGGGTGAGCGCACTGTTTATACTTATGAAGTGAGTACTGATCCACCCCATTTGTTCCAACTGACGCCACATAATGGAGCACACCAGCACCAGGTAAACGTGTTATTTGAAGTTACTCTTTGAGTTTTATCGGTTCAGGCTTATGGCAGAACTAAAATTTTTATGAATGCGCGAAGATGGTGAACACTCAGCCAACATAAATCGGAAAGTTGTCCGATTGAAATAAAGACGGATTTTTAGAGTATAGCCTAAATATATGTGGACCTCCTACTAAGAGAATACCGTATCGTAGAACTTAGCCCCTTTGTTTAGGTTTCCTATAGACATACTGCTCGAACATTCGATAATTAGAACCATTTTCGATTTCCCATGACAGTTCGAGTTATTATGAAGTTCCTATATAAGTAAAGATTGGACAGTTTTCCTTCGCAGTACTTTACGTGTGTTTTTTATAGGGGTTAGCTTTCCTTCGCAAAGATTTGTGCGACGTTAGAGAAGTAGAATTTGCGAAAGCAGTGCGAGTTACATATTCAACCATGGAGCAAGTCTCTTTCACTGTCCCTCGAGTTAAGGTAAGTAGAGTAATCAGTTTTAATCTTTTGAAAGCCCTCTTTAATAGAAAATCGATGCCCTATTTCCAATTAAGGAAGACTGTTATTCAAGATGTACACTATTCTCTATCAATGCTCTTTCGTTTTTTTCTTCTTCGATTAGAAACAGGGAGGCTACTATAAGTAGTTTATGAATATTTGAACAGGCTAGTCAATCAGTGTTTACAATATTGTTATCATTAGAGTCCTGCTGTGTAAAAGTATTAAGTAAAATGTCCAATTAAAAACTTAGAAAGCTGGAGAAAAAAAGAATTAGAAGATGGGTTTACAGATTAAATATTATTAAAATGGTTGTTTTTAAAACGCTTGAAACGAAAACGAGATTCAAATTCCCTTTGCCTGTAGAGGCAAGTTATTGAACTCTTGCAGCAGATTCCTACAGACCTTTTCTGCATCAAGCTCAAAACAGACCCTAAAGGGAAAGATGCAGTGAAATGAAAGATAAAGAGCTACGGCTGTTTTGATTCCATTTATCCCTAATCAAACCGACCCGTATATAATAGTTCAGAGCCTAATGTAACAGAACAGAATATAATATAATATAATATAATATGATATAATGTAATATAATATAATATGATATAATATAATATAATGTAATATAATATATTATAATATAATATAATATAATATAATATAATATAATATAATATAATATAATATAATATAATATAATATAATATAATATAATAAATATAACATTATTTAATAAAATTTAGAATATTGCAATAAAATATGTGATAGAATGTGTTTTCAGCGTATTGAAGCCGAAAAGGAAATAAACTATTTTTTGATTTGGTACTTAAATTGTTGAGATCTTATTTGTCCGTGTAAATAACCTTCATATAGCTTTCACTCGCTCAGTATATTACTAGTCCTGTCACAGTCTCCAAAGGGTTGTAGGTAGTTAAACAGCTTCTTCCATATCATCAGAGGTAGTGTTTTTGTCCTATTTTTGGATTTTTAGCTGGTAAGCATTTGCCAGTATAATCGATTGCAATTGTTTATTGCAATTGCTTATTGCAACACTGTTATTTTGAACTTTCGTTCCTGATTCTAGTAAACGATCGATCTTATTGCGCTTCTGTTGAACTGGATGAAGACTGTTTTCCATCTTCCTCTTCTCGTGGACCCTTCGTCTATGAATTCCAATAATTTCAGCTGAAGCAACTACTGAATGTTATTTTGCATACTTGACAACTTTCTTCTTTCACTTGATCGTATTTTTTGTGTTTTGCAATATGTTGGGTTCTTTCCTTCTTCAATTCTGCATGCGGGTTTGTTAGAGAAGTGGGATTAATTTCTCAGAGTTTCGACCTAGGGCGGGACTGTTAGAGAGAGGGAATATTAGAGAGGTCGTAAATACACAAGAGAATACGGTACTGTGCTGAAATAATTAGTTTTTATCTTCCTATTCCTTTTAGAAAAACTTTTTTCAAGACGACATATTTCCGGAAACAAGGGTCAAATGGGAGCCATCTATGGATTGTGACGAATGGATGAATGGGGCTAATGTTCCGCAAAAGCGACTTGATTTACGACCCAGTGATATGCAACCATGTAGGTTTATTGCAAACAATCTCAGATTTCCTACCATCCTTTGATATTTTTTATTCGTCTATATTTCATGTGTTGAATTTTAGCTCCTTGAACACCCAGCACTTGTTCTCTCATCTCAAGCTCCTAACAATACATCTTTCGTATCATAGAATATTCAGTATCAAATTTCATGTACATTTAACTTTTCATGTTTTTTCATTTTTAATTTTCGCATAAAGCAATCAAACTCGCGTAAGTCGGATCTATTGGGAGCAGACAAAATACTCCTACTTATCTGAAGCCCAAGTTATGCAAAGTAAGTCCAAGCCCGCTGAGAGATTGTATGGGGCCAGGGACAAATGGAAAAGTGTGACCAATGATGATGCCATTACAAACTTTATTACTTTGCTAAGTAGTGCCTATGTTATCATATAACTAAAGTCGCATATTCTATGTTTTGCGTATAGAATGATACTCATTCTTTTATCTTCTTAGTAGAAAGTTACCAAATTCATCATAGTTTGTAGCTGGTGTGGGTACCTTTATTTTTTTGTGATTGTTCCATTCCTGTCGTTGGCTCATACCCTACTGTTTTTTGCTTGATCAAGGAACCAACTTTGTTTTTATCCAAGGACTAGATTCTCATTTTTCAGCTCATGACTTTGATTAAGTGCTGTGAGAGATTTGTACACGTTTATCAAGTCTGCTTAGCTTTTAATATCATTCTGCATAGATGTTTCGGACTAGGAATCGTGATTTTCCCTAGTGCCTATCGTATTAGGGGAGGGGGGGCAGAAAAACCGCTTCCATAGTGCAATTTCTCAGAGCATGAAAGACTTTTGACCAACAATTCTGCCATTTTTGCAAGATTCAACTGCCTTCTACGAGGTCTGATTGACTCCTATAACATGTAATAGTATGAAGCTCATTTGCCGTAGCAATTCTCACCTTTGATATTCAATTCAAAATCAAGATACGACGTATCTCACGCTACACACTTTTTATAAGGATATCTAATTTGTGACTGAGCCTCAATATTCTTAGAATTTTTTTATTTGAGCCTAGGATCATTTTTAACTTGTGCATAAATCTCAACGATTTTGAGCATTTATGCTAAAATAGACTATATTCCTGTAATAGAAAGTGTATAACTGACACTCCTCAAAAAGTTGCTCAGTTTCATCATAGCACAATGACTCCAAGGCCTGATAACTGAAACTCGCACTTGCTTTGTTTTCTAAGGAAAATTCAAATAAGGAAAAAGTCTAACCCTTGGTAAAGCTTAAGCTTTGCATTATTTTTAAATTATTTTATATTTCAGTGATTTTGAGCCTTGATATTCTAGTAAGAAGTGTGTATTTTAAAATCGGATTTTAGAACAGGGATGCACGAAAATCTGACGAAAAAAGTTCTATTTTCGCACAGAAAAGTAAAGCATTTGTATTAAGCGGACCACACTGGACATTTTTATCTTATTTGTAAAATATCCTACTTACTCGAATCCTACTTACGCGAGTTCAACTTTATAAGTAAGGTATCCCATCATTAACATTGGTTTAGATGGAGTCCTCCATTTCACTACTCGCAGTGTTGAAGTGTAAAAGTACGTGGACAGCAATAGAAGACTGAGAACGCCTTGAGATCGATAAGTTATTGGTACTTTTGAGTAAATAGACTTCAAAATGTGACTTTCCGTGCGTGCAAGCCGTGCACTGTGAAGGTGCTTCTGCAAAGGCTGAACACTTCTTAGAACTACCAGGTATCATAGTATTTAGAACTTTCTTGAACACTTCGAACCCAAAATTTTGGTGTACAGTGCATCCTGAGCAATGGTTCAACATTTCTCTCCCTTTTCATACAGGTAGTATCTGTTCACTGTTTTTGCAACAGTTTTCAACAAATATGTTGAATATTCAGAATCCTTATGCGTAGAAGGAATTTAATACAAGAACTATTAAACTTTTAAATTTATCTTTTCTCTGCAGTACATACGGCTCCTCAGCAACCACAGGGTCCTGGTAAATATGCAAGTTATTCTAATACAAAAGAAGCCAAGTCAGTTAAGCAGCAAAAGGATGATGTAAGTTAAAAAATGTAGTTTGTATTGTAACAGGCATTACACAGATATACATTGTAAACACAAACACACACACACTCACACACACACACACACACACACACACGCACACACACACACACACACACACACACACACACACACACACACACACACACACACACACACACACACACACACACACACACACACACAATTTCACATTTAACATATACATTAGTTATTTATTTATCTATCTACTCACACAAGGTGTACACCACGCATGCATACTGAACAAACATCCCCCCGCTTATTAATTTTTTGAATAAATCCACCCAGGACATCCTTATTCCAGACCCCCGTTTACTATTTTTGTGCCTGTGGTTCTATTGAGTATTCTAATGGTGCTTTTCATTTTTGTGTGGTTGAAAGGAGTTGTGATACTCATCCATAGCTTTTGATTAGAGAAATTTTCCACCCTCTCCGATTACTCCAACCCCCCCGTTTATTAGGTTTTTAGGAAATTTCGAACTTCGAACCCCCTACTATTCCAACCCCCCATCTATTCGGGACTTAGGAGTACATGTTACAACCCCTCTGCACAATCACAGTTTTCTCATGTTTTAGCTTATGTCTCAAATGGGTACTAAGTTTGAAGAGCTTTCTCACAAGCCCCTTGAGCAGGACAATATGGAGGGCGTTGAAGATCACGAATGGGTAAGTTTTGAACTTCATTGACACCCATATAGTTTTTGTGAATCATTCAACCCTTGAAGAGAGGAGCTTGTACTTTGAATCCTGACCTGATCATCCCAGCTAGCTACCAGTCCATTACACTTACGTTTTCTTTGCTTTGGCAAGTTTTCTTCGGTGTCCTAACCTTGTACGACCTTTTACTTACTATTGATTGCTTTTACATAAAGTCCTTTACATTTTGTGGTGTGTATAGGTTTTCAGTTGTTGTGTGTTTAATCTTTCGATACGGCCCATTTATATGCATCTAACGGTAACCCCTGCCCTGCTTAGACCAATGAATTTGAGTCAAGTCTTCTTTTTTAATATCTTAGCTTCTTTCTCTATTGAAAATCACGTCGCATTTTCTTTCAGGATGATTAGATGGAAAATGATTCATTACTATTTTGGTGGAAGCTGTATCAATATTTTAGGGAAATCTATGCTGCAAAACGGACTTAATAAGAAAGAATATAATTTAAACAAAGCTTATATAATGTAAATCTAGCATCATGTCTTATCTCGTTTAACTAATAATGCTCTGCGAGCTGGCTTCTTATGTTAGAGGGACTTTATAGGGTAGATGTATACCAGAGACTACTAGACACTGGTAGTTCGCAGTTATGAGCTTCATTGGAACGCTGTAATAGAAAGCAATGATATTTTTGAAATTCTCATATTATTGTACGTAAAATATATTATCAACATATATTATACGCCTACAATGCATTCCCCTTACAAATTTTATTCTCTGGTTTGGCTAAATATCTAAAGATTACGTTGTGTGGTGTTTTTAGTTCAGCTTAATTCATTAGCATTGTGTGCGAATTAAGCAGAATTACTTTCGAAACAACTGAGAATAGTTATGGACTTATTATATTCTTTGTATGATTAGTACCTCTGGTATGTTTATTGCTAAAAATATCAATGGGTTTTTGACAGCTATAATCTTGGCCTTAGGTTACGCAATACTTACTACCACATTGGCGTATAACTATATTTCCTCGACCATATCTTACTGTATGAATAATTTTTCATTATTATCCTCTAGTAACATTGATTGATATTAATCTTATAATTGTTTTATTGCTTTGTATCTTCCTTAATGGTTTTATGCACATTAAGATGAACTTGTGGGTCAATTTATTCCATTCACTTATCACTTATTGTTCTTTATTTTTGGTTGTCGTATCTGTGGTGCCATGTTGACAACTATAGCACTCATTAGCAAGCAGTGCCCTGTCTCATCTTTGATACATAAATGTCGAAGATGGAATTTGAAGGGCTCAATATGTTAATCTCCACTAAATTTATGGCTATCCTTTGCCTGTAGCACTAGAAAGAAAAATATCAGTGACACACAAATGTTTACAAACTTGGCACCGTTTACAACCACAACGGGTACTAATAGTAAGGGTTGTGTTCGTTGTGATAGTAAGCTGTGTCAAGTTTGTATTCGTGTGTATCACTGATGCTTTTCATTCTAGTGCTACAGGAAAAAATTATACCATGCATTTTAGGTTTAATTGTTGCTCGTCTAATGTTGCATACTTACTGCTTACGTACAATGACAGGATGAGAGAAAGCCTTTGGCTATACAGGTTTGATGGCTTTATCCCTGAAGGTCTTATCATAAGGCAGGTTGGCTCAGTTGTATAATAGGCTTATGCTCTGGTCTCTTTTCATCTCTTTGTATTCTATTGGTCTATTATCCTACATTGCCGCATACTTTTTCTATTATGCCACGTCTCACCTATGGTCTCATCCTCTCAATGGTGCTTCGTTATGGTTCCTCTGAGATGGACAGTAATCCCGACTCAAGCACTTGCATTTCCTATCCTTTAGTTTTTGCACTACCCGCTTACGTGTTCAATTGTCATTTTTTGTTGTATATTGTATTAGTGAGCCCTATAGGTGTTTCGGCCGTAGTACTTTGTTTTATGATGATAAAGAAAAACTCCAACTTGAAAAACGTTTCGGCACAAGCCTTCATCAGCTCTCATATATGTATATACGTATATATGTGTGTGTATGTATGTATATGTATATACTCAAATAGCTTCAATCACAAAGAAATTACGACAATAGAGCACTTTACACAATGAAATAGGACTTACAATGGATAGCACTAAAAAATGAATGGAAAGGAAATTATAGTTAACACAAGAGAAAAGGGTGTTGGAGAAGCTAATACCTACAGTCTTACCGGGGTAGAGAGAAAGCCATGCGAGAACAAAGTGGGTGTGAAGTAACATAAAATGAAAAGGAAACCCAATATGACCTAGAAAGGACGATATTGAGAGGAGGAAGATACACTAAGAAAAGGGGCTACATAAACAATAGTATAGAGAAGCATAACTAAATGAAAGTAAATACCATGACATAAAACAAAAAGAGGAGAATAAATAGTGAGTACATATAAAGTAAACGAGCCAACTCAAATGAATAATTATACTATGCGTCTACTTCCTTCATTAAGACCCCGGGGCGTGAAAGTGTCCAGCTTATGTTGCCAGGAACTTTCACGTGTCCTATCCTTCCCAATAAGTGTATCAAATACAGTAACACGAATGTTTTCCACGAACCCATGATGTCCTTCCTTAGAAAAATGTCTGAAGATGTCCATCTGGGGAACTGAAGACCCTGGCCTAAACCTACGATAACACGCCTTATAATTATTAAACCTAAGCCAAAAAGGCGTGTTAGTGCTACCCACATACTGAACACCACACACAACGCAGTCAAACAAATACACAACACCCGATAAAGAGGTTTAATAATTATTGTTCCTTTGTTTTATCATTATATATGCGCTGTATGTACTGGGAATGTTAGAACTGATGAAGGCTTGTGCCGAAACGTTTTAAAAGTTGGAGTTTTTTCTTGAATATCTAGTTATTTCTTTAAAATTTCTTTGTGATTAAAGCTATTTGAGTGTGTGTATATATAAATATATATAAATATATGTATATATATATATATATATATATATATATATATATATATATATATATATATATATATATATATATATATATATATATATATATATATATATATATATATATATATATGTGTGTGTGTGTGTGTGTGTGTGTGTGTGTGTGTGTGTATGTGTGTATGTGTGTATGTTTGTATATTTTTAGTACTAGGGAATAGCTTGGAACGTCAAATGGTAAGCTTCGATTTTTGCAGTCAGTATATCCTACTAGCAACGTAGGGTTAGGGAACTCGAAAACATTTTTGCTCAAAAGCTGAAGGGTATGTATTGAACAAAGTAACTTATGAATGTAATAGCTATTGCAAATGTTTTCGTGGCATGTGACTGCAACATAGTTTACTGAAGTAAAGCCACAGCATCAACAGTACCACATTTAACTGAGGGATTATAGGAATGAGATATAGCGCTTGTATTTACAAAAATTTCTAATAACAACTGGGCCAAATTCTAACAGCATTAATGTATGATTCCAGTTGATATGTAAGCAAGTGTTTGAGTTATATAACAAGTCGAAATATGTATGTCAGAAGCAGTTTAACACTTCTATTTAGAAAAATTTGACGTTAAAGTAAAGAAATAGCTAGCTTGTCACAATTATAGAAATGCCTCGGTTTTTTTCTTAAATCACGTCACAATCAAGTTATTAATTTTTGAAAGGAAACTTCATTTAGCAGGCCTATGTCAAAAGATTCGTTTGCTCGGGTTTTCATGAATGGGATGGTGGCTGTCTCAATACATTTTTAACTCGACACCCAAGCAATACAGAGTAGCTGCAGGAAGACACCAGGAGAAGGCTACGAGAAGATGACTTTAAAACCTAATGAGAGCAAAACGAAATGCAACTTTAAGTGAAGAAAAACATGGGGGGGGAGAGTTATAAATTTAATGAAGGATGATTTGAGGGCTCATAGACAAAAATTGGGATGAGATCAAGAACTGGAGATACCTTCATAGTCTGTGAGATCCCCTCATAGTCTGTGAGATCCCTTCATAGTCTGTGAGATCCCTTCATAGCCATTCTAGGCTAGGCCTTTCTCTACCATTTCTTATCTAGGAAACTTCTTAGCCATTGCAGAATGTAGAAGTTTCCCCTAGACGAAGTTAACATCCACCCCCATCCTTCCAGGTATAAAAATATGGCGCTGTCCCTCTTACCTTAATCAACTCAACTCAGTTCAACTAATTAATTCTCTGAAGCTAACACTTGATCGTCCATCCCACAATGCATGGCTGTATAGCTCAGCACTATCTTTATAACATGTGCTTGAGATTTTAAGGTATGACTGACCAGGGGCATCGTAAGCAAACGCATCCATTGGGGCTACAAGGTCAAATTTTGTCGGCTGTCAACTTTGAAAGGGCGTAATCCCTGACTAAGCATCATCCAAGCTGTCATAAAACTATTTAAGTTTCTCACACCCATATCAATGAACTCATCTGGAGATTTCTATCTAGATTAGGCATACCGTAAATCCTCGAATTAGCCCCCTGGGGGCTTATTTATTTTTGATGCTTTTTGGGTGGGGGCTTATTCGAGGGGGGCTTATAAAATTAATTGACAAATGTCGTATAAAAAGCTCATTCCCAAAGCTCCTTTTCTCCATACTATTACAAGAACAGTATAAATTTAAGCATTAATCTTCATCACTGTCTTCATCATCATCTAGGGTTGGGGCTTATTCGAGGGGGGCTTATTTGAGGGGGGCTAATTCGAGGATTTACGATATCTCAACATTTAAGAAAGGTGCTTCCCTAACATCTGTTTGGTGTGGTCCTAAATACTCTTCCTGATGCTTCTCCACTCAGACTACCACTCTTCGTAATTCCCTATTCAACCACGTCTGTCACCGCCACTATCCTTACCTCTTTGTTTCCATTTGCAAACCGAAACCATACAATTTTTTATTGGGGAAATAAACCTGTTTTTCAATGTATTATGTAAGCACCTGGAGAAAAATATCTGTTGCTACATAGTTTCCTTTGTTATAGTTATACACGGTAGCTCATTTCAGTGAGATGCTATTACTCCATTAGTAAAAACCTAAGAATATATAATCTACAAAAGTATAGCTGATCCTCCAAAACAATTGTGTTTGCTTCACTGTACCTCAGGAACTCCCTCGATCTTGCAGTCAACCCATTTGATGAGGACTGTTTATTATTGCATGTTCTTTGTCAAAGCCTTACATAATTTAGAGAATCACAGAGTGCGGTTGCAATTGCATTTTTATTCATGTATCCTTTTGCTTCTGATTATTCAAGGTATAGAAAGAGCAACTTTATTTCCTTTCCCCTGCTATTCACGCGCTACCCCCATTGCATCTCCTTGCTCATGTGACCTCTGACATTTGGGTCGTTATCTCTCTTTGCTGCATACCAATCTGGCACGAGAGACTCCTCTACAAGAAACAGATCCTGTAGCCTCTATTCACGCTTTTTTAAATGAGTGTAGAGAATGAGCCGGCAAGGAAATACTACCTGACGAGAAAATTGTTTGAGAAGGCAATTGAATAAAGTTTTCATTCAGCATAGGCACCATTCACTCTATGCTTTTTGTACTCAGAAGACCAACAACTAGAATTATAGCACTAAAATGTGGGTTTTTGAAAGCTACGTACACCAAGTATCCTGACACAGTACACCCATAAGTACTTTCCATTCACTGCAGCGCACTTTTTGAATGGCCCTCTACTCATTGTAAAGAAGAGATAGATCGATTAGAAAGGTTTGTTTTGCACGCCCCCATCTTACGTCGTCAAGGTCATTAATACGTCACCTCCTAGGAACAACGGTGGTCTATTCTACGTCCAAGAAATATTTTAACAGAAAGAAAGAAGTATTTTTTTCTGAGAATCAGCGATGCTGTGGAAAAGGGCTCAGGGGAGGCTCAACCCCCTTGTTGAAATGAGGATTGCTCTGGGGTGACCCAGCCCCTTTCCAACGAGCATATGCTATTCTGGTGGGTTCCCAATCCTTTATTATGGCTTCATGTAGATTTTACGTCCATTGCGTTTAAATTTATGTAGAACTTTACAATTATTAAAATTTATTTGAATGAAATATTGGGTTTGGTAAGTGGAGTGGCCTACAGCCCAGCCCTCCTTGTTAACTTTTGTAGGACGGTACCCCTGTGCACAGGATATATAGCCTTCTCTTCAATGCAATATGGGCGTTTGGCCACGAACCTTACAGCACTTTTTAGCTCAGCGAAGTGAAAAATGCTAGTATCAAGGCATTATTTATGTCAAATCCCCACTGTCATTGAAAACACGGAAAAAGGAAAGTGGAGTCCTAAGGAAAGTGAACAGTTATTAATCACATGTCTCCGGGGGTACAAGGTCTTGGTGATTGGTCAACTCTGAGGGATAATTATAAAAATTTGCTACTTTAGGCCTGTAGTGTGATGGAAGAACTCAAAAAAGCCGCCGTAAAGTGTCATCGTATAAGTCAGTGAAAAGTCTCCATCTGCTGGATTCAGAAAAGTCGAACCATTGCCAACTCTGTGGTGATAGATTTTCCCTTGAAAGAATAATAATTGTATATCCAGAGATTGGCTTGGTTGAAATACACAAAACATCTCGAAGCGTAGGCCGTTCTCTCCCGTGCCACACTGATCATATGTCGAATTGGAATGGTTTGGAACTCACATCAGCATCGTTCTGCTACATAACCACATTCAGCACATTCAGCATTTTAGATGTCGTGAATCGTAGCGGAGATCGACATTGTATCAGGCCATTTTTGGATTGTCAACGAGAGCAAGATGTATTCTAGTGCAAATAACAGCAGTACTATTTCAGAGATAAATGAATCACCATCACCTTCTAGGACTTCGTTTCAAACGCACCTTGATCCGAATTCAAAAAATGACAAGCCATCATTTTCATCACATGTTGATACAAGAGAAAGGAAGGGAATGCTACCATTACTTTTTGAACGAGCTTCCAACAGATTTTGGGACCCATCGTTTGACTCTACAGTTTTGGAAAGCGAATTTAGGCGATTCGTCCTAGTCGTTGATAGAATCAGGTTTAAATCAGCTGCTCTTTATGTCGCAACCGCATCCTTGATATTAACTGTATATTTTGGAGCAACAAGAGGACTCACTGTGTCAGGAGAAAATCTAATGATCGGTTGTAGTGTTATTTGTTTTATATCATTTTTCTTTTTCCTGTTGACACAATGTACTAAATTATATCGAAAACCGAGAGAGGCCATCTTGATATCACTTCTCTTCGTTTTGTTGATCGTGTCTGTAGAGGTATTATCCTTTTACAAGATTACAGAAAGTGACTTGACATATGCATTTCGATTCACGCTCTCCACTTGCATCATATTATTGGTTTACACCCTTATACCAGCATTGCCTATGTATGCCTGCTTCCTCATTGCTACGTTCTATTCCGTTGCTCATGAAGTCAGCGCGGGGCTTGAAACTTCAAATAAGCTAGACACAACCGAAATAGTAAGTAGGATATTCCTTCACATTGGTGTACATTTGATTGGGCTAGCTATGTTCTTCATGGCACAAGTGAAGAAGAGGAGCACATTTTGGAGGGTAGGCCAAAGTATTGTTGCAACAAGGGACTTGGAGATAGAGCAACGAACGAAAGATAAAATGATCAGATGGGTGATGCCAAAAGTAGTTGCAGATTGGCTAATACAAGATGGTTTGCAACGAATAAAAGTAAGGGGTGTATCAGAACCGAAGGTTCCTTTCAGGCCTTTCAACATGGATAGAGTTGAAAAAGTAAGCATATTGTTTGCTGATATTGTAGGGTTTACAAAAATGTCATCAAATAAGACTGCAGAGACTCTTGTAAACCTCCTTAATGATCTGTTTGGCCGTTTTGATGAGTTAACAGAGATAAACAATTGTGAAAAAGTTAGCACATTAGGAGATTGCTATTACTGTGTAGCTGGATGCCCTGAAAAGACAGGATACCATGCTATTTGCTGTGTAGAAATGGGACTTGATATTGTTGAACAGATAAAAAAGTTTCGAGAAGAGACAAAAGAAGATGTTGACATGAGAGTAGGTATCCATACTGGCAGTGTGTTATGTGGTATCTTGGGTAACAGACGAAGAAGATTTGATGTATGGTCAAATGATGTTACCATTGCCAATAGGATGGAGGCAGCTGGTAGACCTGGAAAGGTTCATATATCAGAGAAAACTCTGAAATTTCTTGAGGATCAATATGTAGTTGAAAAGGGAGAAGGTATAAATACTAGCAAAGATGAACAAGTGTTACCTACTTATTTCATCGTTTCAAGGAAGAATGGAATCTCTGGTAACAAGCCCTGGCAGAGAGAGAAAGCCCACAGGGACTCAAATTCAAGCCTGCGACAGGCAATTAAAAGTGGCATGAGTCCTAGCAAGGATGAACAGAAGAGGAAAGTGAAACATGATAGCCAAACATGCATGTCTCCAAAGAATGATAAAACAAACCCAAATGAGGTTGCATTTTATATAGATGATGGGGAAGATATGCAAGTGTATCAAGAACAGATGTTAAGGAAAAAGTCCTACTCCATAGCTGAAGATGATTCTGTTGAGCTTAATTTTCTTGGTAAAGGGCAAGCAGGTACACAGTCTCCACCATCACCTCCCAAGCCTCAACTTCGTATTGCACAGAACCTTGCAAAGACACCTCTACCATTCCAAAGACTCAATGCTCAGTTAAATTTTAGATTGAATGATGCATTCATGAGAGATGCCCTAAGAGAACTAAATGACATACAGCTTGTAAAGTTGATGCGTAGGAAAAAGACCCAAAAAGAATACTTCACAAACCCGCCACTCACAATGTTTCGGAAAAATTTTAATGTTGAGCATTTGGAAGTGAAATATCGGAAGGAATGCTTCAAAGATTTCAAGTTGCACCCAAAAGTGACTACATTTGCATCACCAAAGATTCATTTCTTTTTTGATGTAATCACAGCAACATTACTTTTTCTTATCAATCTTGTGGTCTGTTATCTGGTTTTCAGACCTGCCCCTACAGCTCTCATTGTCCTAACACCTATTGTTGGAGTGATAATGTTGGCACTGCTGCTTGTGAGGTGTATCAGAGCATCTGCAATGACAGCATGTTGTCCCACCAAGAAATGCACAGAACATTTATCAGAGTTAGAGAAAGAAAATAGCACATCAAGCCAGACAAGTCATAGTGAGCTTCATGGTAGGCACAGTATTGGTCGCTTGAGCTTGGATGGTGCATTTAGCACTGACACTCACAAGAAGCAAAGGACATGTAAGGAAATACTGGCAGATATTGCAACCTCACTTTGGGTGCGATTTCATGTTTTTGGTGCTTTTATGATGTGTTTACCTATATTTGTCACTTTTGCCACAGTAGAGCATTGTCAAGAGAAAGTATGGAGTGAAAGGGAGTTAGAACTGTTTAGCAACCTTGTTACAGTTGGCCTTCTCTACTTTTGCAGTTTTACACAATTGTCTTACCTCATGAAAACTTCACTCGCTTTAATTGTGGCTGTTGTTTTCTGCATCCTTCTGAAAATTGAGCCCAAGTCATTCTGTATTACAAGACAGAGCTCCTCTACTAGTGCAAATGATATCATTGTTTCTATCATGATCCAGATCATCTTAGTGTTTTGCATCAATCGGCTGCATGAAGGGGGTGTCAGAGTTAATTATTTTGGAGACAGAGAAGCTGCAGAAAAGAAGAACAATGCATCTGATCAGAAGAGAGTTGCTGATTCTTTGCTTGTTGATATGTTTCCTCGTCATGTTTCAGAGCAACTTAAATTCAAAAGTCACTGTTCACGAAATTATGACAATGTTGGCATCCTCTTTGCAACTATAGTGAATTTTGGTGAGTTTTATGAGGAGAATTTTGCAGGTGGCATTGAGTGTATTAGAATTCTTCATGAGTTGGTCGCTGACTTTGATAAGGAACTGGACAAGTTTGATGATTTGGAGAAAATCAAAACTGTTCATGGGACTACTTTTATGGCAGCATCTGGACTTTGTGTTCCAGATAATAACAACATTGAATCCATTGAGCCAGTGCATCCTCATTTACATTTAAAGAATCTCATAGACTTTGCCTTAGCAATTTTTAGAGTTCTTAATGAATTTAATAGCAACATGTTGGGCTTTAATTTTCTGCTGCGGTGTGGGTTCAATGCTGGTCCTGTTACAGCAGGTGTAATTGGTACTACCAAGCCTCAGTATGACATCTGGGGAGATGCAGTTAATCTTGCCAGTAGGATGGATAGCACAGGTGTTCCTGGAAGGATACAAATGCCTGAAGAGTCAATGCAGATGTTAACAGATTTTTTTACCTTTGAAGAAAGAGGGATTGTTTATGTTAAAGGGAAGAACAATATGAGAACACATTTGCTGTGTGATAGGATTAAAGATGCTGGAAGTAACCACTCATTACCAGATTCAGGCCTATAGTGAAAGTTGGGTGAGTTTCTTTTATACTTGATAAGCATGGCAAAACTATTGTTTAATTGCATGAAACTATATGATAGTAGAAGTATTGCATTTAGGTATTTTCAGTTGTGCCAGATGGATTTTCAATTACAGTCACTAGGCAGGCTCAAACAAAGGGAGGCAAGGGATTTGTACATATAACTACTAACTATTGTCTTACTGAGCATCATAAAAGAAGCAGAACTTAACTTTTTGCAATTGTTGTTTTGAAAACACTTGAATAGATAGCATCAGCAGCAGCAGTTTTTTATCACTCTTGTTTGAAGTACAGGGGAATGCACATAGCAATGGGTAAATTTACTGACCGCACTTAGGAATGGGAGTATTGTCTAACAATTTCTCTTCTTTCCACTCATAGGTCCATTAATTTTTCAATATGTGTTTTGCTGATTGATCCATAGTTTGACAGATGATCTTATTTAAGCCCCTATCCCCTTGATTGTCTCCCAGTTGTATATATCTGGCACTTCTTATACATTTCCATTTCCATCAACAACTCTTTTTCATGACTGAAGCTCACTATATATGTTGGGAGTATTTGCTACCAAGAATTTGGTACACAATCTTTGTATTAATGAATGTATGGAATATATGTGTATATCCATGTGTGCATCTATTTGTGCACGGATGTGTGTATGCAGAGATTTGCCTAAACACTTTTGCAGGGAAGTGGGCCATTTATAAGAAAGTGGCCATGTTTTGACAAAGTATTTTCCAGAAAATAAGGAATTGATGATAGCATTTGCTAGTAGCACCAAGTTATTTACAATGTCACGGAGAGTTGATTAGAACCAAGCATGATTAACCATTGTTCTCAGGAGTTTGGAAAACAAGCCAGGAAAAGTCAGAAAATTATATTTAAGTACAAGAATAATCTTGAAAAGTCAGGGTTTTTTTGAGGGTTTTTTCATTCTCATTGTTTTTGCTCCTTCAGTTTTGGTACATTTGCCAAATAGTTTCCTTAGTCCATCTAGAACTGCTGGGGAAAGTATGAAAAAGAGTCAATAAATTTCTTTATGTTTGCCCTGGAAAATCTGGAGAAGCCAGAGAGTTCTTTTGACAGAGGTCCTGAGAACGCTGCTAACCGCATAAATTGAATTACAGGTTGAAATTTTTTCAAGCTTCCCAATACATGCTAAATTTCTTGCTGCATAGCCAACCTTCTTGGATGCTCAGAACGTTTCTTATAAAAAATGTGTGTATGTATGTATATATATATGTTTATGTATGTATGTATATATATATAAATATTCGGGAAATAACAGCGTTTTAAGGATATGTGTATAGCTTAATCAGACATCTTTCCACTTCTTTCAGAGCACATATATATAAATATCACAATCCAACTCGTGTTAAGCTGAGGAGGCTTTCGAAACTATGAAGATTAGCCCAATATAGCAAACGATGAATAGAAATTCAAAGGCGGAAAAGATTATCTAAAAAGTAATTGGAATATCTATTTTTTTAACTTGTTTTGGAAGGATATATCTTATGTTTGTCGCATTAAAATTTGAATAAGAGGCTCTGCATTTCTGTTTTAGGTGCATGCTGATGAAGGGGAGGCTAGTTCCCAGTGGTTATTCCAGTGTTTTGGATCGATTTCTGTAAGAGCCTAACAAGTCCCACTTCCTCGTACTGAAGGGAAAACTGCGTAGCGAGTGCTGTACGAAGCAGAGTGTACAGTCCATTTTACGATCAAGTAATTTTTCTGGATTGTCGCAGATTGCAGACGTGAACAAATAAGGTTTTTGTTGGAAATTCAACTTGTAATATAATATTAATTATGAAGTGAACAGCAATCGAGGTTGCATTGTTTTAATTTATGATTAGGACTTCATGTTACTGGGTTAATTTGTGATAACTTGGGTTTATTCGTGATAACTCAGACTTTTACATGTTTTAATTGTATACGATAGAGTGACACAGTGTGTCGTCACATAAATTCCATACTGTAGAATATTTAATTTTTGACTAGCAAGTAAGAAAGAGCAGTTAAGAATAGCCCTTGTTTATAAGTTTTGGTTTTTTAGCAGGTCACTTTGGTTATATATTGGTTCTATAAGTCAAGGCCCTTAACAAAACAGTTTCCATGCAACATTTTTTCAGCGGTCCATATCCCATACTGCTAGGGGTCAATCATAAATCGACTTGGTGTTCGCTTTGCGTCATTTCAACGTTGATAGGGGGGGGGGGGAGGCCAACAGCCATCACTCTAGAACAGTATATTTACATCGATATTCATATCACAGATTTGCTTTCAACAAATTTCTAGCAATCTGCAAGGTTCGAGAATAAATCCAATAGCTTACTAGATGCTACGCTTACCGCATATAAGCATCTGCTTATAGGCCCATCTTCAGTTTTTCTTGGACTGACGCTAAGGCTGGGGGCGTGGGGGTCCGAAAGTTAGCCTCGCAATGTCGCTAAGCGAACACCAAATCGATATATGGCTATCCCCATATCAGCTACTGAAACTAGAACTGTAGAAGTGGCCGTATTATGTAATGATCTATCAGTCCATGTTGTCAAAATGTAAAAATTCTTAAAATATTATCTATATGATGTCATGATTTTGCTGCTATGGTTTGTTTAATGCCAGTAGTTCGCTGGGTTTTTTCGTGATAACTTAGCGTTCATTGGCTTCCTGCCATTTTTAGCGATCATTTTTGCCAACCAAGTTGGTTATGCATCCAGCGTTTGATTATTCAATCCATGATAGAAATTAGCCTGCAGATAACAGAGCCAACGATTCGTTTGTCTATGAAGCAGCTTCTATTTTTATAGAGCCAAGGAAAACTGTCACGTATGTTGGGTAGTTTATATGATACGTGGACGATAGTGCTTAGGGAGATCTTGTTGGGACGTGTGTTGTTGAGTTCACTGCCACTTCGTATCTACAATTCCTCGATTTTTCGATCATGTTCGTTATTTGCTGCAAGCTCACTTAGTAAGCCGTAGCACTCTTATATTACTTAAAAGGGTGACATACCACATCCCTCTTGAAACTAGCCATGATGCTCTGTCGCTAAAAGCTGGTGTAGAGATAAAATTTGTAGGAACTTTAGCTTAGAGGGCTCACGATTGGATGGCTTCCTTGGCTGAAGCCTTAGGAGACTTTATATTTGTGAATGTTGACAGGGTATCCTTGTTAGGCATGCTTGTCAAAGCTCGTACCGCCCTGGAGGATCTTATTGAGAAGTTCAGAGATATCTAACCCATGCTTTCTACGTTCATGGTGAGATATAAGAATGAAAGGAGTTATCTTCTCGTTTAATAGCGAGTGAAGATGACTATCTCTTCTTAAAAAGTTGTTATCTGTAGTTTCACTGAGCAAAACCTAATTTCTCAATGAAGTGGCGTTTATTCATGGTTTGCAAAAACTCTTTAGAATGCAAAACGTAGTGCTTGATATGTGTTCAAATTTCAATCATAATCTCTGGATCATATGTAATCTAAGATTATGCGATTAGATTTTGCAATTAATTTCAGTTTGACACCGAAGTAAGATAGTAGTGATAGGACCAGGAATGAAACCTTCACGAGCAGATGTATCCAAGAAGTGATATTACCTATGACTGACTAAAGAATCTCTGCTCTGTCAGCTGCGTGATACAGATCATCATTTAATGCGACTGACTAGAAGTTATCGAGCTCACCTGCAGGCGCATCTTAATATAGATGAAGGAATTGGGGGTGGACATTGGGGGAATGTGCCCCCAATATATGCAAATGGTGGAAAAGTCTCCTAGAATATTAAAATGTGCCCTTTATCTGGAGAAAAAAGGATGAGTAAGGGGCCGGTCATTAATTCTTCTAGGGAAGGGACGGAAGACATCTAGGAAGGAACCAAATATCTGCTCAATCAGAGGGAGGGAGATGAAAAATAGAGAGCATTTAAAAAGAAAGAGTATGGAGTTCTTAAATCCTGGAGTGGGGGCCAAAATTTTTACGGAAATCTGAGAGGGGGGACGAAAATTCTATCAAATATATATAAGAATGTCTTCCACCCCCTCCCCATGAGTAATTAATGATCCGTCCCTAATACACTGCAAAACCACGGAGTACCCATCTTAATTTGTTTTAAAGTAAATCGAGTTGTCTGTTGTAGGCCCTCCTGGTCCATCTCTTTTTACAATAAATATGCAAGTACAACGCGCAATCTTGGCAAACTTGCTTGTGGCACTTAATATCTAGGTATGATAAGTGCCCTTCAACTCCTGAGCCCCTCCACGTTTCAAACACTTCCAGCGTCTCTGTGTCGTAATTTTGATTAAAAACGACTTCTGTTCAATGGCAGTCAGGCCTGCGAAGTTGTAGGAGGTCTGGGCCAAATGTTAAACGTGTGCCTTTTATGACGTCATTATGGCATTTGAAAGCCACCAAAGCAAAGAATCACTTCATAGCTTTGGGGGCGATTTTTAGGCTCGGAGCCCAGGGCAATCTGCCCCCCTATCTGACTGACCCTTCATAAATCAGAGTTATCGCACACGTATGCACCACCCGTTCCCCCTCCCCCCGTTTTTTACCGATATCGTTCAACATGGTTTGAACTAGAAGTAAAGCAAAACAATTAACAACAAATGTGGGTTTCCGTATTTTGTGCAGCAAGTTGTTTAAATATTCGTTTTTTTTATAAGAAAACCACTTTTTCGTCTGAGCCTCGATTTTCTTAACTTTTCCTAAAATTAAGGCTGAGATTTTCTTAACTTGTATTGGAGTAAATTGGCTAAAAGAGGTTGCCATTATTTGTTATAAAAAGTTTAATCCTTGTTAACCACAATTATCATAGCAAAGAATCGATCTTTGTGAAGGAGCTTGCGAAGAATGAGCTAATAGCGATTTCTGCCACGCGAAAAGGTGAATTTGGGAGCCTGAGCCATCTGATTTTCTTATCATTTTCTTAAGAATTTGGCTTTTTGAGCCTCATTTTCTTATCAACTTTTTCTTATGAAAACAACGTGTAATGTCAGTAAATGGCCATTGGTAGACTGTACGCGAATGAAAGTACATTATTGCTAGTGTGGTGTTTTGCATTGGTGGTCTTATGAATACTCGAAAATTTCCTGGCGTCCTGGCGGATTACAAAGGTGAAGCAGTATGTTAGCGTAAGGTGACCTTATGTTAACAGCAATGGACTGCACTTATAATTTTGTGGCTATCAATCTTTGAAGTCACCCGAAGGTCATCTATACACAATCAAAGGCTGTATTTTGATGATTTTGTTATGCGTGCTTCTACAATAGTTTTCCACTGCAATTGTTTTCTATCCTTTGGCGTATGCGTTTAAAGTCAAAAGCCTTTGGTACAGCTTCATTATTCACTAACCTTACATCCGGTGTAGCTGTAAGGTTTGAATGGATTTTACCCTGGCCATGAAGCAATGGGGCCCGTAGTATGATGTCATTATGCTGTCATTTTGATGCAAACGTGACGTTTATAATGATAATGCCACCGTGATGTTGATCAATTATTCGTCCGAAACGGAGTTCAAATTCAAAGCTATTGAAACATGTTAGCCCGAATCACTGTCCAAGCCCCCTTTGTTCAGGTTTGTAAGGAAGGAGGAAAGTTGTGCAGGTAGAGCCTTTGTCTACTTAGACATCCGCTATCTTTTGAGTTGTGCAGGTAGAGCCTTTGTCTACTTAGACATCCGCTATCTTTTGAGGTGTGTGTGTGTGTGTGTGTGTGTGTGTGTGTGTGTGTGTGTGTGTGTGTGTGTGTGTGTGTGTGTGTGTGTGTGTGTGTGTGTGTGTGTGTGTGTGTGTGTGTGTGTGTGTGTGTGTGTGTGTGTTAGAACGAGTTCATTTCACTTTTAGTAATTTCCGGTTAGTTACAGTAAAAACCCACATAAAAGAACCACAGCGTTTAAGGTAGCGTTCACGCTAGAGATATTTCTCCGGATAAATATTATTCGCATAAATATTTATGCGGATAGGTTGCGTCTACACTACGCGGGGATACATATTTCTCCGCTTAGCCCTCCCTTCCGTTATTTTTTAGATTCCTGTAAACAAGGCGCCAAATTTTGACCTTCTATTTCTCATTTGCAGAGAAACAATGTATAGAGGTACAGAATTCTTGGCTAGTTTTCGTTTTCTTAAAAGAGGAAGGTGGGAAATGGCAGCCGGAGGAAGGCTGGACGTTTTTCTGGACTCTGTTTACAAACTGGATGGAACCAAAGAATGTTTTATCGTTCTCTTTTCTTTCATTGTTTTACATTTTTTGATGTTTAGATTATTTTACATTTATTCCATGGAGGCATAGCTGTGGCGCATTTTGATAAGCAGACAGTGGCGTACCCGATATAATCTGGGATTAACACAACCCCTAAGCACCCGTAAGCCTTTGAAGCCTTTGCAAAAATTTCTTGGGGCATCAGTTGGAATTGATGACCAGTTTTGCCACTCCCTGTTTAGTAAATGCTCAGTCGGTGACCACACCCTTTTGTCGGCAAAAGCTTCACTTTGCACCCCCTTCTAATTAATTCGCTAGTGACGCCTCTGATTTCAAGTGACATGGTTTCTATATCAATCGATGTGAAGTTTTATAGCAAAATTTCCAAGCGTCTGCGCACTAGGATATCACTATCTCTACTACGCATGATTTCGAGATCAACGTGGCCATTCGACGAGAATGAGGCTGTTTACGTTAGATTGAGGTAGAATCAACAGGCCTACGTTCTTTCAACTTTAAGGGCAGTTCGTTTGCATGAGTGAAGATTTGCCTTTGGGGCAATATCTAGGGAATCGAGGGAAGCACGGCTAGATGCAATTATGACAGTAAAGCAGCTCATAACTTGCATATTTTTCTTTACTCTTGTATGGGAATTTAACAGTTCTGCTATCATCAATGATAAAATAACAGTTACCAAAGTAGACCGAACTATCGACATCTCATCACAACTGGCTAGAGTAGGTTTGGAAATAACCGTCGAGAATGGTGGTTCAGATTCGGTCAATTCATTCTTAATTGGTATTGATTCCAAGCATGCAAGTCATTTGGCCTTTGCTAGTGCTTCTGTGAGTGTTTTTTATCTTTATTTTTTGCTTCATGTTGCTTTACCATGGTAAAGCAGAGTTGTTATTATTTCTAGCGATACAATGACCTTAAGCATATTTTAGTTGTCTTAGAACAGTTTTTAGAGCAAGGTCATACACAGACGCATGCACTGTTTTTCAATTCACAACTTTAGGAGCTCGATTCTGGATGTGACAGCAATATTAACTGTCCGTTAATAAGGGCAGCACAAGTGACCTCCATAGGCCATAACACGTGATGTTTCCATTGTTCTCATGCCTTTCAAGCTTCTTTCAAAGAATTATGAAGTCCTTCTTTTTTCTTGATTAGTTTACTATCAAATTTAATTTAGCTTTATCAGTGCTTTGCTCTCATTGCTCCAGTCACTGCATCTTATGGCTTTCATTTTATCCCCCTTTCCTCGGTGTATTTTTGTATGTTTATTTGTTTGTCCATTTGTTCATGTGTTTGTGTTTGTTTGTGCATGTGTTTTGGGTGTTGTATATGTATGTGTAATGCTTGGTTGTTGTTTCTGTGTGCACCCATGAAAAATATGCATTCATGAACTTTCAGAATATTTGATAGTACAATGATAGTACAATACATTAGTGTGGAGTTGAGATGGAAGCTTGAATAAGTGAACCCCTGAAGCTTTTGTGGAGCAACCACATCATTAGATTTCTTGTTTTATAGGCAAAAGGAAAGAATGAAGAAGATGACGAGAATCTTAAAGTGAAAGAAGCATCAGTGTCAACTAGCAAGTAAGAAGTACCCACAATCATCTAGCAATATTATTTCTTTGCACTATTGTCCTACTTCAGGGTGACTAGTGATAAGCAAAGTCATGGAATTATCAAGGAAATTAATATCTGTCATGAAAGCCAAGGGGGAAATGGGGAATTTTTCAAAAATTTTGAACAAACTTTTGAACTCTGTAATTTGTAGTTTTTCAGAATTGAAACTCTTTTTGTAAATCAGGGAAAAATCAAGAACTTTTGTAAGCTAAATCCCCTGGTCATCCAGTTAATTAAATTTTTGGCCCTGAGGAAGATTTCATCTATTTTTATAGCATTATTTTATCGTAAATTGTGTTTCCTTAGTTTATATTCACATGTTTGCTCTCCATATATATGTGTGTGTGCTCTGTAAATAAATTCTGATGAATAAAAATAACTTGGAATTATAGTCTTTCTTGTACACTTTTGTGGATTTGGCAGACAACAATTTCCAATGGTTTCTATCAGTAGCCTTTCTGGATTTCTTCCCAACTTCTATTTAACCCCTTTGATTCCTCCTGGGCAGTTCTATACTTGTTGCTTTAAGACTTCCTTCCTTACTTTTTCCTACACTCAGTTATCACTGGAGTTTTGTCTTAGGATGCCATTGTTTCAGCAATAAAATGAAGGACTGGCCAGTATTGGCTGTCTTTCATATGCTTGTAACATATTACAAGGTTTTTCTGAGTATCTATATAGTTCATAATAGAAACAGATTTTGGACAGAGAGGTGTTCTCTTAGCTTTACGAATATAACTTTAAGAAGACTTTATTGCAAATTTCATGTCATTACTGTAGAAAGAGTGTATCTGCAATGTTGTTTGGTTTTCTACAATTTTCATGTTATAGCTTTACTTAGGATACCACATTCTTACCATTTGCCTTTTAATTCATTTCAGGGATGCATTTTTCCTTGAAGTTGAACTGGCATCTAAGCTGAAACCTGGTAGATCTGTATCTGTTCGTGTTGATGAAGTGTTCACTCATGTTTTGAAGCCATTTCCATCATCCATTGGGCAGTCTGAAAAGCAGCTTGTTATATATGAAGGAAATCATTATGTTTATATGCCATATGTTGTCAAGAGACAAACAACCAGTGTCAAATTAGCTTCAGCCTCAATTGAAAGCCATAGTAAATTGAAGCCTACAAGTACCAGTGAAAATGTAGTATCATATGGACCATACAGTGATGTCAAACCATTCAGTTTTGATGCCATGAAAATTCATTATGAGAATAACTCTCCTTTTGTAGCTGTAAGTGTACACATTGGGTACAATTACTCAGATCTTCAGTTTTTGTTGTTGTGATTGGGCATACAGTATAACATAGGGGCTCCTTTTGCTTCTACAAAATCTTATGCTTTTAATCTTACAAAGGAGTGTGCATCTTTGACATTTTTGGGGATTTTTTTAGTGCCCACTTTTTTGTAGCCGTTTACAATAAGAATGCAGAAGTACATACCACATTGCCTGTAATGATGGTAATAGACACCAGGTCATCAGAGCTCCCAGCATGACAGGCACCTAAATTTCAAATTTTAGTACATTAGAAGAAGAACAGAAAATATGAAGTAAACCAGGTTAATTTCTGTCACACATCTGATTTCCTTTTAGCAATGGTAATGCTTCTAAGTAATTGAGAACCAAGCAGTACCATAGCAAATGTGGTACTTCTGTGAGGGATGGGGTATGAAGTAAAACTTTGCTCATGACATGGGTGTGGCATCTGAGGACTAGGTGTGGTTTGTGATAGCACAACCCATGCTCTGCAATATGCTTCTAGCATTTCTGACAACATGCTAGATACCTATTTGGGATATCTGTTAAAGTTGCAATATGTTCCATTGAGCCTTGTTATTCAGCGAAAGATCAGGATTTCCAGATAAAAAGCAAGTATTGCTGGTGAAGTACGTTTCCAGGTCATCTGATGCCCATAGTGCTTCCCTCACAGTGGGCCTGGAGCCAAGTGCAAGACAATGCACTATGGTTCCCAGGTGCTTATGGACAACCACCACCCACTCTCAGACTCGAGCAAAGGACAGTATTAGGCCACCCATGCAACAGATGCCCTCTGATCCTACCTCCATTTTTGTAAGTTAGATCTGGTGAGAGGTTGGATTTAGAAAGTCAAATAAACAAATTGTATGAGAATTGTGACCTGAAAGTTAGTTGTTATGTTTTGTGTTATCATGTTGCTATAACTTTTTGTATTCAGAGTGGTTTTTAGCAGTGTTACTTTTCATAGGCCACTGAAATGATAAGAACCATTGAGGTTTCCCATTGGGGGAATGTTGCTGTTGAAGAATCATTCACCATAAAGCATGTTGGTGCCTTGTTGAAGGTAAAAGTTGTTAGAGATATAGAAAATTTCATCACAAATCAGTTTGGAAGACTGGTTTAAAGTGATATGCAGGGTTGCCATCCTAGAAGTTGAGGAGGAGGATTGTGGTGTGAGCTTCTTCCATTTACTTCTCCTATATCCACACCCAATGCTTTCTTCAAGTTGTTCAAATTGAATGGCCCTATTTCCTTGAAAATTAGCTGCAAGCTGAAGCCTATTTTCTGTTTTAAGTGAAATTTTTTGCCCTATTTTTGAATCTGCCTATTTTTGCAGTGTGTTCTAAAAAGAGAAAGTACAATTTAGAAAAACAACAATTTTGCATACATCTTCTAAATTGTCAGTTTTGTGGCCCAGTGCTAATGTCCTCTTATGAAATGTCTAGCAAGTTGTCAATGACAATTTTGTTTGATCTTCCCATACATCACCTTCATTCTCTAAGCAAACACTGCTTTTAAGCACCTCTTTTCTCTTTGATTGCTCATAGTCTATTACATCAGGACTTAGTTTCATCAATTTGTGAAGGTATGATTTACTGTCATGCAAAGATCTTCCTTCCTTTGAAATTTGTCATTATTCTGTTTTACATCTTTTCATCTTCTAGGCTTATTTTTGAGGGCAGCTTACTTTTCTTGCATCTACTAAAATATTTTACCTTGTTTTTGAATGGGCTTATTGTCAAAGGCTGGCTTACTTTCGAGGACATATGGTACATGCAAAGCTATGTATAGTGTTATTGTAATTGACACAGATGAATGTCAGGTTCAGGCTACTAAGTTAGGAATTTTGCAGACTAGCATACACTCCTTTGAAAGGGTGCTAAGCCACTACAAGAATCTCCTCATTTTAGCAAAGGGGGCTTAGCCTCCCAGCTTCCAGCCCCCCTCCCCACACCTACCTTGGCACCCCTGGTAGACCATGGTTCACTCTCCTTTTGATATTTGAATATTTTGTAAGTTGTATGATTGTGTTACTCACTGATAAGACTATATTTGCTAGTCTTGTTGTTGAACTAGAAACTGAAACAAAAACAAATATTTTCATTTACTCTGTGTCAAAAACTCAGGCTCTATTGGACTTCTCTTTGTTGTTCAAATGTCAAATATCAAACTAAGAACTACTCTCATTTTTGGTTAATACAAGGATTAGAGCAAGCATACAACATAGGTTATTACAGGGATAGTTGTGCTAGTATCAAAGGAACATGGAGATCTTTTAACAGATAGCCATTCCCCTTCACTAAAGAAACCATTCCTCATTTGAAATGAAGTGTTATTGTTGAGGGCTCTGGACCCAGATAGTGATTGCAAATATAGACAAAGTTAATATTTACTTAAAAAACTCATTTATTCTTTTCCTTCAGGGGACTTTTTCAAGATATGATTATCAAAGGACACCAACATATGCTGCAATAAAGTCACTCAAAGTTGCTCTGCCAGCAGCAGCAAAAGATGTGTACTACCGTGATGTCATTGGGAATATTTCCACAAGTAACATGCTTGTTCAGGAAGACTCTGTTGAGCTTGAGCTTAGGCCAAGATTTCCCCTTTTTGGAGGATGGAAAACACAATATTACATAGGGTACAATGTGCCGTCTTATGAATACCTTTTTAGCACAGGTGGGTTTTGTTCTTTATCAGATGTTGTGGGATAGCTTTGCTAATAGAGAGGAGATTGACATATCAGAAAATAGAAAAATGTATATAGATTTGGAAAAGTATGCATGGATTATCCAGAGAGTGTGCTAAGTCTTGTTAGACTGGACCAGACTGTGACCCCCCTTTGCCCCTGGCCTTGATTTATTGTTTAGCGAGCATTTTATTCCTCTTTTAATGAATGTAGAATTTGAGTACAGGGAATTTTTTTTCAAATTGGTTATTAGTTGATGGTGGGCAAGTGATCAAATAGTTTGAGTGCTTGTTTGCTTTACATATGGATGGTTGTTTAATGCATGCACAGGGCTTGGCAATGGCCAGTAGTGCTGGCATTTGGGCTCCCAGGAAATATTGAATGACAATTCCTCACAGGAAATTTTTTAAATAGCTTCTTTAATCTGTTTCCGGCCCTGTTACCCAGAGTATCCAACTGGAAATATTTGCAGTTGCAGGAAATTTTAGCATTGCTTGACAAGAAAGTTTGGACTTTTTATTTTTGTTACCAGTGGGAAAACCTGTTTTTCAAGCCTTGTGCATGCCTCTGACCATAGTGTAAATGTTTGCTTGCTTTGCACTTGGCAATAACTGGAAATCATGGTAGCATAACTGGGAGGATACAGGCTAGAAAAGGAACTGGCCACCCTACCCCCAAAAGCTGCCAGTCCAGGATGTGACTTAGTGCTGTCTGAAGCACATTTGTTTTGTTCATGAACCTGGCACATGGGCTTGATTTTAAGGACTTGAGTCATGGTGGAGTGTTTTACTTAACCTTTGTTTGACACTGCCAAGATATTGTTTTGTGCTAACTGTTAATTTCTTGCATTAGAACAGATAAGGGTAATGCTTGGGCTAATTTTTCATTGTTGCAATACCCAGAAGCACATAATGTTGTTGTTGTTGCTCTTGTTGTTGTTGTTCATGTTGTTCTTGTTACAATAGCGGACACTATATTACATGGAATGTATTATATGTCAGCTAATTAGATGTGAATATACATTACTAATTAGCAAAGTCAAAAGAAGTAGTAGAAGTGATAGCATTTTTATAATATTATTATTACTACTATTTAGTAGATAGTTGTAGGCAATATATGTGCGATTTGAGGCTGTCCGCTGCCTCATTGACTTCCAGTTATATTAGCTCCAATCTTATTTGAACAAAAGTCATCATAAAATGCGTTCATATTTCGAAGTCAACATTTTCCTTTAAATTTCCAGTCGTTACTTTGTTTAAGAATGTCCAATTGACAATCAAGTGATCAAGTGGAGTTTATCAAGTGACAGACTCGTGATAGAGTCAACTTGAAATGACTTTTACTTTTAGGAATATGAGATGGGAATGTCTTTTTGGCTATTTGTTAGTGCTTGCGTTTGTAGATTGTGAGAAGCGCCAAGCATAAATTTTGGTGCATATGTCTTGATTACAACTTATAAGTCAATATCAGTCGAGCTTAGGACAACTAATGTAATGGTTGTGTGTTGAAAGCCAGTCTTTATAGTTGTACACACCCTTTGCCATTTGTCAAGTGTGCCATTGTACGCCTAGGAGTATATTTCAGTACCTTCTCTGAATTTGGTAGTGGCTGGAGCATAATGTACGCTAGTATGGGCAACAAGTGCGAGTATTATGTAAAGTTTTTAGGTAGTTTAACGGAAGTTGATTGTCCTTGGGCGCTCAATCCTAATGGCTGGCTATTCTTTACCGCGAACGGTCAAATGGAGTACCGTACCCCTAGAGTTGCGCATAACTTTGCTCTAACATGCCTGTCTGCTCTGTGCAAGACGTGTGTGCGAACAAAAATTACAACAGATCTATATAGACGATATTTAATCTTAATCGCCCTTTCTTTTCCAGCAAGTCTTATTCTTAGATGGCATTGCACAGGAGCAGAATGTTGCCTGTAATAAACACAGAATGTGAAATGCGACACTATGAGATAAAAATTATTTCCATAAGTCAATTGAAGTTCGTGGCAACGCGTTTGACGTTTCTAATCGTTTAAAGATTAAGAAAAAGCACTATTTCTAAAATTCTTAAATCTAAGACTATTCTGATTCCTTGACTTTGAAAGATCATTGCACTATTACTACGCAAAATAGCAGAGTAGCCTTTTTCTTGTGGTAAATTATCAGCCTCTACTTATACCTATAGTCATATACCATTAATTTCACGTCATTACATTTAATATTCTTTATACCGAAATGTGACCCTTCTCTAGTGTTGTTATTATCTCACATAATTTCTTTGATTTCTAGATATGTTTTCTAATATCACTTAGACAAAATTCTATTTTTTTAGTTCAATTTCGCAACGTTTCATTTTATCATTCCAGGTGACAGATTTGGATTAAAAATGCGATTTATAGACCATGTTTTTGATGACTTTGTTGTTGAAAAACTGACTGTAAAGGTTATTCTCCCGGAGGGTGTCAAGTAAGTTGTAATTTGAATGAGTAGTTAGTTCTTGTCAATAAAATTTTATCGTCCCAAATAAAATTATCATTCCATATTCCTTGGACTGGAAATCTCCAGGATTATGGCAAGTTTAGACGATTTGAGCCATAATTTGTTGCTGTTGTTGCCATTGTGGATGGATGTACTACTGTTTGCAAAGTATGGCAGGTATACCCCCAAGGTGCTCTTTGTGAATTTCATATGAGTTACCTACAGGGTTGCCACGAAACCAGGGATACTCGGGGAATTTTGTATTCAATCATGGAATATCAGGGGGGAAGAGAGATTTTTCGAAAAATCAGGGAAAATCATAGTTGTTCCGTTTTTTCAGAGGAATGATAACATGTATCGTCTGATCTTATCACTGTGGCTACGTTACAGCTCCTAATTCCACTGATTATTACTGTACTTTTATGAATCTTCATTTGTGAATTGTAGTAGGCAATCACACTGTTTTTTTCAAAGCATTCAAACACTGTATGGGTGTAGAGTTGAGCTACAAATTCAAGAAATTTTTGTTTCTTTGATGTTCAATACTTTTACTCGTGAGTTTTATTCAGCATAATCTGGGTTTTAAAATATATTCACCATGATGATATTTGGATATTCCCAATGATTATTGGAGCATGTGATCTATATTGTTTGGGGAAAGTAGTTTTTCGGTGGATGTTGGTGTTGTTCCTGCAGGAAGAGCAACATCAGCTTTCATTTGAGCGCCAAGGAAACGTACATTTGAGCTCTACATTTGAGTAGAAATAAAAATTTATGCTTCATAGCTCTCCAACATAAGCCCATCAACAACCTCTTTCAGCCTCGAAGCTGTATCTTCCTTGAAAATAGAATGAAAGAAAGGAAGCGTAGTTCTGCATTCAATAAAGCCAAATATTTGAACCACGAAAAAGGTCGAGGCTCTCACAAATCCCATATCTGTCCAAAGAAATGATAGAATCCTAATTGAGAGTTATCAGAATAGAATCGAAAATCAGGGTAAATAAGTAGCATTTCACTGAAAATATCAGGGAATGTTAGGGACTTTTTTCCCTGTAATAGTGGTGCCAAGCCTGTATTTAAATGCGCGTGGAGTCCCTTTTGGTGCCGCTACCCATGCATTTTTCTGGTTGTATTGGAAACAAAGGCCTCGTTGATTTTCCCATACTGTTCAAATGAGAACCACTTGCCTTTCTCATCTCTTATGCGTACTTTGGGTGCCCCCTATTCTTATTTATTTAAATAAGAATGTCATCTCTGTTCTTTTTGTTCTTGTTTTCAGGGACATTAAAGTAAAAGCCCCATTTGGTGTTAAAAGTGACGAAATTGGTGTCCATTATACTTATCTTGATACAGTTGGCCGCCCTGTAATCATAATGAAGAAGGATAATGTCGTAGACAGCCATATTCAAGATATGGAGGTATGTATGGCCAGCTACTTGTAATTGAGGCCGCTTTTTTGTTCGTATGATTTTTGATTCTGCTTTATCATTGTGAGTTTGCTATTGACGCATTTGTGGCTAGTTCAGCTGTTTGATGTGCTACGTGTGAATTCTTGCTAAATCATACATATAGTGATGGTAAGAAGATTCAAGACATTTCAGAATGACAGTGGAAGTTGTTAGTCTGTAGGTCTTAGTTTAATATCTATCCTTTATTTTCATTATGCTAATGCGAAGTTGTGTGGGGAATTTATCAAAACTGAACTGTCCCCAATGAATTCCTAGTGACACTAAAGAAACTCTCTGGTTGATTTTCCGTTGTACTCTTTTCCAGTTGTTGAAATATTTTGCTACTCATGAATAAAGCATTTTTTTATGCTAATTTTAAGGAATGTTCTAAATTTCTATGTCAATCATTGTATTTGCGAAACCATCGAACAGGCTAGAATCTACCAAGAATACGTCACTACTAAATCGAGTAAAATATGAAAACGAGGTATTCTAAAAATAGTGATCACTGTGGCCTAATACCATGTGAGGAATACCCGAGAAGGTTCCTTGCAAGTTAACGAGAGCTTGTAATGTAAAATGGCAATGGATTATGCAAAAACAACTAAATAAGCTACGAAATGTTCTATATACGTGGACAGAGGGTAAAGGTATGTTCGACTTTCCACAGTTTGTCTGATAACAAAGGGTAAGTGTATCAATCATTTAAAAACTGTAGAAGATAAAAGGTAGAAATCTAGATTAAGTCCTTATACTGTCGATTTATACTGAAAGGAAAAAGTTTGTTTCTTATAAAAAATCGTGTCTTATACTAAAATGTATGACGATTTTGGCAAATTCCTGTATGTTGTCCTTTATGTTTTAGATTCATTACAGTTTCCAGAAGCTGATGTTACTTCAAGAGCCTCTCCTTGTAGTTTCAGCTTTTTATCTGTTCTTTCTGCTTGTTATCATCATTGTTCGCATGGACTTCTCCATCACAAAGGTATGACATTATCTACCTACTCCTCCCCTTAGAAATTATTTGGGAGACAATGGAGTGCTTTTTGAGAAAGACCGCCTTAATAGTCTTTAAATATTTGACGAAGTTGCATTATTTATTTGCTAATATTAGTAAAAGAATTTATTTAAAGTTGGACGTAGGCATACAGCTGGATGCAGGTATGGTGTACTGAAAGAGTATAGTGCACTAATTTGGGCCATCTACATAATATGTACACAATAGAAAGGAACGGTTTTGAAGCTAATTGCAGGTATGCATTTAGAGTTTAGAATACTTCTGGATTTATCTCATCAGGTTTAATGTTCCACAGAATACTACCTCTGAAGTTCTCTGAAGAGAATTTGATTTAAGCCCTGTTAAAAGTTCTAGCTTTAGGTTATTACCAGTTTGATTTATTGCCTTTTGTGCTTTGTTCAGCATAGCCGCCAAATGTTTAAGAACCCTGCCATGTGTGTTGTTTCTCAACCTAATTGACCAATCATCATGCAAAATGGGCCTAATTGTAGTATGTGTGGTCAGAATCCTGCATGATGATTGGTCAATTAGGTTGGGAGAAGTATATTTGACAGGGTTCTCAAACATTTGGCGGCTATGCAGCTTTTTTCACTGTTTGGGAGTATAGATAAATCAGAAGACCATTACGGGCCAGTCCGTGGCATGTAGCAAGTGAGTTGTAATTGGCTCAATGGCTGTGAAGCCGTTAAGAAACTTAATTTAAGAGGAGGATTACAGATCATGCTTTCTATCTGGCAGATTATTTTCATCAAATTATAATCGTATACAAGATCGGTGCATACTGCCGAAAATATTTTGCTGTAAATTTTCCTAGATTTGTTAGTTTTATATGATCGTTTAAATTTTATTTTTCCCTTGTACACAGTTTTCCTTTTCCCTTTAGGATGCAGCAAAGGAATCAAGAATGAAAGTTGCTGGTCTCCTAGAAGAGCTTATTTCCTTTCTTGAGAAAAGAACAGGCCTAGCTGCTTTATATGATGCTGAAATTGATAAGTTCAAGTCCTCACGTGACACAGCTGGCTTCAATGCTGCCGTGAAGAAAATTAATTCCGATTACAGTGCAGCAAATGCTAAAGTCTTGTCTCATCAAGCCGAGCTCGGAAAGGAGGACCGTGACCTCGCTGATAAGGTCAGTTTTAGCACTGTTATTATTCTGATATTAACTCACGTGGGGAGGTGGTAGGGGAGTGTATAGCCTTGTTCTCATATAGCTGTATATGCTGCTAGGCTACCTGCGATAGCATTCTGCCATCTACCATCTGCCATGGTTCCAGGTACACCTAGTACTGGTAAATATGCCGGTAACTAACGGTTTGTTTTGAAGAAGCTGCTAATCGTTGACAGTTTTTTGTTGTATAAACATCTACTTACGTACGCAATATGATTGGCCACGCGCGACGGAGCAACATTTTTGGTTGGAGGGGAGCTAGAGTGGACAGATTACCATTGGAGGGATATAGAAGGGTGCTAAAACAGGTACTAAATTATATTTGCCGTAGAAAGTGGAGGGGATGTAGTCCCCGGCTCCCCCGCCTGTGTTGGCTCACCACTGTCACTTGATTGCATATGCGATTCGGTTGTCTGTTGTTCCAGGAGAATGCCGTAGCTACTGGGAAAAGGTTAAATTCATTCAACTTTCTTCCGGCAGTTATGACAGTTAAAACTTCTTGCCGGTGGTACCGAAAGAAGTCGTTTCCATATAGAAACATGTGCCTGCAGTACTGGGAGCGTGGCAGATGGCAGAGTGCTATCGCAGGTAGCCTTACCGGTATTTATGGAAGGTTAAGGTCTAAATGGAAATATCTTTTCATGAGTACTCAAAAGGAAAACAGTGTGTTTGACATTACTTCATGAATTTGATAACCAAAATTTAAGGGCTTTATAAGTGCGGATATTTTTTGATTTAAGAAGAAAGAACGATCTTTATTGTGAAAGCAAATTCATCAGTTCGATTGAGTTATCTTTTGAAGTACAATTTGGCATTCATTGTAGACGACAACCGAATTGTAGACTTTGTTGTAAGCGTCATTTATGTTGCTACAATCGGAATATTTAACATAAAGTTGGCGGCATTGGGCAGCATTTGAACATTTGAGAGTATTCGTCATTTATTACTTATACCCAGCTACCCTGATTTTGATTTGAAGTAATAGCCCAAAATTTTAATGTTTTTTAACATAATGTATACTCCACTGTTTTCATACTCGTTCCGAATAGTAAAAAGTTATAGAAAGTTATTCTCACATAGCATTCTCCCACAAATTGAGTACTATTTCTCCTTTGATCTCATGTTCACTTATTTTTATACTATCTTGTTGCACGGTTTGGTTAGGAAGTCATCCTGATCTTTGCAAATTGTGCCCTATTCTTTTGTCTGCCTGTACACATTTTAATATAGTTACTTAGCAAAGGATGTTAGTTCTTGGCAAAGATTCAGGAAAGTTATTGAAGGATCTGTCAAAACCAGAACCATTCTAAAGGATTGTCATTGAGATTAGTTGGAAAACATGTAACTAATCTAACGTAAAAGGATTCTAGGAAAGCTATTATCGTCTTTTCGGTCTTTTCTTCTAATTCTTATCAGAGCATTCTCATAAATACCTAGGAACCCTAAAAACCCTAAAATTTTAATCATAAAGCTTTGAAATTATACCATTGTTGCAAATTCATGGCCTATGTAGACAACGTATAGACTCAGGTTGGAATGCCTAGAAAGGACAAAGTCACTAGGCATTGAAATATTTTCAAATGATCAATCCTTTTGTAACTTTGTAATTATATTTTGCTGTATTATAAGACGTTGGTTTTCTTTTTTTATGATGAAATTAAAGCTCACTTGTATGCTCAAGTAGGCCAAGGCTTGCGTAGACAGGCTTGCAGTATGAAAGGCATGGTGTGCAGCATTCGCTCATGAACTATTTTGAATCAGGGGAAAACAGGGTGGAAATGAAGGAAATATCAGGGAAAATGACTTCACTGATTTGGCAGACACCCTGTACTAGTCTTCTTTAGAAAAGTTCCAGATTCTATCAAGGTTCCAAATTCTATCTAGGAGAAAGCGTCAACATTTGCTGGTGCCTTTAGAGTTGGTCTTCACTCCGCTTTACATACATTATTTGGGTGAAATGGGCGGGGGGGTTATCAATAATCGACGTAGTTCATGGCTAGAAATAGGGGGGCCTGTTGAGACGACGTTGGTCGATTAGGGGAGGGAGGGTAAAAAATAGCTCAAATATTGACGACGTCATGAATGTATTGTCCCTAAAATACTGTTTCAGAGCTTAGCACAGTAGTTTTTGTCTACATTTTGGCAAGAGATCTTATGGTTACCTGGCAGAACACTGCTTCATTAAATGCCAGATCTTTATTTATAGTGCTCTATTGTCTGTGAGTTGTAGTTGGAGTGTTTTTGGATTGGTGTTTGTGCTGGAATTTTTTGAGAACAGAATTGTTTGTCGGATGATTTCGTTCTTGATTTTATTTAGACGTACTAAATTTGTAAGACACGGAGGCAAGTAACAGTTGTGTTTTTGAGTTGTAGGGTGTTTGAATTCTCCTGAAGTAAGCCTGAAATTCCCTGTGATATTTCTGGTGAACTTTCCATTATTGAAAGCATACTTAAAAGCGCACGTTTTTTAAGGAAATGATTTTTATCTTTATCTTACTCCTGTTGTTTTCTCCACGTAACTTAATGTTACCCTCTGTCAATTGGCGCTCATCTTATCGAAAACTTGTTGCATCATCATATATTGGAATCTGGCCTTTTTTGTTTTCTAATATTTGATAAATGTTTCTCCACAAACCATGATGGAATTTCTTTTTCCTTTTTAGCTCCAAGAGTTGCAGAAAAAGGAGGGGGAAAGAAAGCAGTTGATAGAACAGGCAATCATCCTCGCTCAAAAGGTTGTTGGCAGCAAGATTGGTAAGCAACAGTATGTTGAAAGCAATCAAAACAATCGCACAAAACGCGATCGCATAACAGAAGACATGGAGGAAATCATAGGGTCTTTATAAATGGACAGCACTAACTGAAAGCAGGTAGTACTTGCTTGATAACATAGACAGATTTTAATCTATCTTTTTGACCAAAGCATCCAATTTTCGATTCAATAAATACTCTGAATCGCGCGTTTATTTTTTGTTTCTCTTCTCTCCGTGTCAGTGTATAACCGGATAAGTTACT
The DNA here is from genome assembly GCA_964019165.1 of Mastigias papua. Taxonomy (NCBI): domain Eukaryota; kingdom Metazoa; phylum Cnidaria; class Scyphozoa; order Rhizostomeae; family Mastigiidae; genus Mastigias; species Mastigias papua. Next base: position 7,686,406 of record OZ025267.1, read on the forward strand.
GAATGGATCACCCCCATTTTATCATGTTTGTTTTGCCATGTTACCGAGACAATGGCTTCTCATCTAGTGCAAGATTTGGAATAGATATCGAGGAACATTGTTTGCCACTCATTCTTCCGTTTAGATCCTCTAAAGAAACTTACACTATCCAGGATACTCTACACTATCCAATCTCTTCCCTGTCACCCATTTTTCAATTTCTCTACGTAAATTTTTCATCGTTTGCTTCAGGCCCTTTTGTCTTCTATTCTTTCATTTGAAGCAAGTTTTTCAAGCTCTGCATCGGTTCAAGTGTACCAAAAGTTGTAGTTGTCTGATCCTAACTATTTACTAGTCACAAAGCAATTATTATCAATAGTTTTACGAAACTGGTAATTATGCCCCAAATAGTTTATGTAAGTTTTGATTTTATGCTACGCATAGGATGGTAGTACAGTTTCGTGTTTCGATATTTTGTGGTGTATTACTCATTTCGTGAGACACAACAATCATTGGAATAGTGGAAGTCGGATTGGGAATTTGAATAGGTTTTGGAGTTGATAAGGTATTAGATTAGGAGAAAATTGGGAATCTTAAGAGAATATCTTATAATTCCCCTTGAACTAAAGTACAGCAGTTCCACGTTGTTGCCTTCCCTATGTGTAGTAACACGAAACAGCATGCTAGAAACCGAAGGAAGTTCTTAGTCTAACCGCATCCTTCGGAAGCATTTCGACTTAGTGTTGTGTTAGAATATTTTGGACCAGTACACCCGATGTGGTTAAGAGCGGTACAACGGTCTTTGTTTTATAAAAGGAGATAGAAAGTCAGGATGGAGAGTGTTGAACTGTATGCTTTGTAGCTAGTATTGTAGTTTTTAGTTTGGTGTTTGTCAGTTCATGTCATATGGTCTCAGGATAGGGATTAAATACACACCTTTTATCAACTATAAGCAAAATGATCATTATTATTTTTTACCAACCTTTGATTTAAAAGTACGTTTTCAAATGCACAGTACAAAATCTTACATCAATTCCAAAGCACCGAATGCGTTGACAGATTTCAGATACAATCGCAATTTTACGGTTTCTATATCTTGTTCAACATTGAGCATTCATGCGTAAAGTTAATTTCTTTTGATCTGAAACACAAAGTCATTTTGATGCTACCATCTTCAGTTTGTTAGCGAAGTTTATCAATATTGCACTTCCTACTAGGAGATTCTTGTTCCTGTGGCTCCCGGGCACCTCTCCTTGTGCTCTTTGTTCTTTGGCATGAATTGCTCACCCACATTTTTGCATGGTGTTTAAACCTACGTTGGCCAATGCATTGGTGCCATTCGTAGAGCCATTACTTAAATGAGGGTTTAATCTCAAACTTTACTATTTGTAGAGCCATTGAAATTATATCTAGGCCTTCCTACCTGTTCTATGCACTTTTACGGGAATGGCTTTACCCCTATGTTAGCAGAGGCATTGCTTAACTTACAAACCTCATAAGGAGCTGAAGTGTATAGCCCTGTTAAACCGACTTCAGTAACGATTATCACAAAACAGAGTTTGTCCTACTTATCAGTTTCCTTGCAATGGTTTGTTAGCCCTCAGATTTGTTTCTCGCAGATATATAGTGAAATAAACGGGGTTCAGTTTCATTTCATTGTATTCAAACTATCTACCATTATCATCTGCACAACATTCAGATGTTGTAGTTTATGTTAGCTTTAAATCAGTATTTGTGTTACGTAACCTTTGGGAGTGGATATGTATTTGTCTAATAAGTTTGTCTTGACAGTAAGGAGGAAGTAGACTATTGAGAGTGCTTGAAACTAAGATCCTTGTTTTCAATATCAATAGTCGTATTTACTTACGTCCGGTTTAGTTTTCTAGAAATGATCATACTGATTTATTGAACCTGATACTAAACGATCTTACTGCGCGATTTTTGCGCTTTTCTCCAGTGACTTCTTGATAGAACCCCTTCCAGGTATTTGCACCTCCCCCCTCTTATAGGCTCCCACCTCTATTCCGAAGTTGAGAGTACACAGTTGAAGGAAACATGGTACGAGATTTTGCGATGTTTATAGATAAATTTTCGCCCCGCAGCACTCACTGAAATTTTGAAGCTTGCTAGAAAGAATCTCGTTCAGCTGTCGCTGTACATTTTAACTGGAGGAAAGATTGGTAACATCGACGTACGTCGCAATGGTCGCAACTTTCGAGCCCTTTACAGCTTGCTGTATATTCTTAACACAAATACGGATAACGGGACCAAGACACGATCCCTGAGGAGCCTTGGAACATTATGGTGTACGTTGTGGAAGTTCACGCTCATAAATAGCGCTGTGTTCCATTTCCAACTCAAGCCAGGTAAGGTTGTCACCAGAAAACAAGTGATATGCTACATTAATGTCAATCATTAACTATAATACAATCAATGATATCAAATTAGACTTGATAGAATTCTGTGTACGTGTCATCATGCGTCATACCGATAAGTAGCAAGCAGCATGGTCTTTTATTGCGCTTCTTGTTACCGACTGGGAATGACCACTAATGACTTATGTCTAGCCTCGTAGCCGATACGGGATATCTTAACTGCCCAATCAGACATGAAACTGAGAAGGAAGTATAATACTGGATAAAACAAGCCGCAACTGTAACAAAACGTAATTGTTAAGGAAGATCGACAGTATCGTCAATGCTATCGAAACGACGACGATGATGGAAATACTATTTCATAACTTTGTTTACATCTATACATTTGTTGCATTACTGAAAAGTAAGTCATCACATTTCATTTGGCTCTAATGTGTTGGTAATGAAATAGGTAGAGGAAATGCCATTCGTTTTGGAACGGCGTTATTTTCATTGGTGCACTCAGATGAATGATGATTTTTACATCATATAGCTGTTTAGATATTTCAGCACCAATTCATTTTCACTGAATCAAACACTGCACTCATAAAATAGCTCTAAAATAGACTTATGGTCGTATGACTCTGACGGGGGCTCCTCAATTCGTGGGTGTTTTGAATGAAAGTGACTAGGTTGTGAACTAGTATCATTTTAGGCCAGCAATTTCATAAAACGCGCATATTTATTTACATGACTACGATATGTCTTTCAAAACTGATTTTGGAAGAATACCTGAAATCTGTCTCCAGACTTTTCGGTCTTTTGCAGCCAACATTATCTGTTCATTATTTGCTGTCTTTAGAGTTGAGAATAATAAACGACGGTGTATTAAATATCTTAACAACCTTGCTCTACACAACTTGCAAGTAATGTTTTCCAGAAATTCCCACTTCTTCACTCACAGAAAAATACTTCAAACGGGCAAATATCGTTCTCTTTCAGAGGTACAAAATTATGGAACAGCCTCTCAGCAGAGACAAAGTTGCTATCCTCCCTAACAAATTCAAGACTCTCATTTGACGTAATTATAAGTGTTTCTTAGCTTTGTCCAATTTGGGTAGGGTTGTTTATTAACTTTCGAAAAATTGAGCCTACCGTTTCTTATAACCTGTTTCTTATAAAAAAATTCGTGTACTTGATCAGTCCCTTTATGAAAGCTATTTTTCATGTTTTCTGAGTCTTGAAAGATGTGAGAATTTACATGATTATTTAAACTAGTATATTCCAGCAAATATATTTACAGTAGATTAGAGAAGCTAAAAAGTTACCCATAGTAGTACGTCTGTAGTTTGTTCTTTTTACCTAATCCAAGCAATACCTAACATGTGTTTTCGATTTTATTTGAGTCTCATACATGATCAAAAACACATGCCAGATTTAAGATCTCATTTCCCTTTGAGGTCATATATTTCCCAATGAAACTATGAATAGATATATGTAAGTGCATTGTTTTCCTTTTTGACAGCTCCTTGTTCTGTCACATCGTTTATAACATCACTGTTACATGGCAAATAAAGAAATTGCAACTCTTTTCTTTTTAGGCGGTTTCATCAAGACGTCAGCTATCCGAGGGGGTAAGTTACAACGATAGTATAGATTTTAAATGTTTTTAGAAGGGGGTATGCAGGCAAGTGTGATACCAATCCAGAGACTGGGGAGCTTTGACTGGTCATGCCATTTCAAGAATGATGCTCTTTTGGGGCCACGATCCTCAGTACTAACAGCGTACAGCAAACTACGTGGCAAGAGGATGACAAGGAGCAATACTATCTCATAACAAAGAGTTAAATCTTGCTCTAAGTCTACCACTTCTTCTATTTCTTTGCGAATGCGGTCGAATCAGGACAGTTGATCCTAGAGAGAAGGGGGATGTGCCCCCCTGTCCTTCCATTACCCCGCAACAGGACAGGGACGTATCTTAATTTTGTACAGTAGAAAAACTTGTGGAAAGTATTTTCAAGATATGTTGGTCCGACATTTGGTACAATCCTCGCCAAAATTAGTTGGAACAACGACGGTTTAGTCATCCTCGAGAGCAACGTCATTCCTGTTTTACTGCCAGTGGATATCTCTCCTGTTCCTATTTCCCTTTCCCCCATCCCCATGAACAATGTTGATTTCCTCATTAGCGAAAAGAACTATAAAAGCAGAACAATCTCATCATACTTCAACATTGTATCAAGGGGGGGGTGGAGGAGGAGAAAAATTATGTGACAATGTAGTAGGTGTTCTAACAATTTTGGCGAGGATTGTGGCAACAATTGCCCGATCACTTCAATTTCATAGCAGCTCCGTGCAAATGGAAAGTATGGCATTAAATGTAGTTTCTTAAAGACTGATAATGTCAATCATTTTACCAACCAAAGGACCTTTTTGGTACCGATAGTAGATATAGTTTTCACATATGAATCACAATGCCTGTTTTGTGACTGACGATTAATTCGATGATCATCGTGTATAGTTCATGGGCCACTCATGAAGATATTGTGGGTCTTGTGCCTCCATTCCCCCTGTCAGGTTCGTTCTTGGTTTTACACAGCTGGTTTTACGAATGAGAGACATTGAAGTGACTAAACTTGTGACAGCAAGTTTGCTATAATCTGTCATCAGTAAATCGATACTTACCTCTAATTCTTGCTTGCCATTTTACATAGATGATTTAGTGTACAATAACTTTTAAATCATTGTTTCATACAGAGATAATTTTTTATTATAATTGTTTTTAGGCTGTGATGAATCCCTTGTGACGAGAAAGGGAGAAACAGGATATTTACCGTCATTCTCTGCATCATCACGTTATGGTTCCTTTACTCCTTCAAAAGGAAGAATCACAACCAAAGGGGCGTGGATTCCAAAAACCATCAACAAATTGAATAGAACAAACCCAGACTATCTCCAGGTTGACTTAGGCGGTTCAAAGACCATAACCGCAGTTGAATCTTGCGGATATTTGTCTTATTACATACAAAGTTTCGACCTCTTGTTGAGCCACGATGGGAAGTTCTTCTTCCAGCATCAATCAGGAAACAAAACTGTATGTTTCTATAAACTCTTTTTTTAAAAGAACCAGTGAATTTGAGGTTCAGGCTGGCTGTTCATAATTTTTCCAAAATTTTGAGGCTGAATTGTTCTTAATTTGTTCTTAAATTAGACAATATACAGGACAACATTGGATGTTTCGCCAATGGCGTCTAATTCACGAAAATCAAAGCGGAAGAGTGACAAAGCTGTCCATTCTCCTCACACTAACAAGGAAATGACATTTCATGTCAATGTGTTGTTTGAAAGCGTATGCATATTTGTTCAAAAATACATTTTACGATAGTGCTTTGGCCTCAGCTTTTTCTTAATTCGTTCTTAAGTCCCCGTCAGCTTTGAGGCTCGTGTTCTGATAGAATTGTTCTTATAAAAAGAAGAGTGTAGTTACTGATTTCCATATGTTTCCTCAACAATTCTCTTCACACCTAAGTAGCTTATTTCGATCATAAATTATGTTGGGCTCTACCTGGGTTATTACGATGGAAATTGTGACCAATAATTTTTGACATTGTGGTTATAACAGTGATAGCATTGATGCCGTAGTAAAGGTATCGGGAACTTTGTTGGATGAGAGAGCCATGGAGCCATATACATAAATTTAGTGCTGTGATTGCCACGTAGTATTTCCAACATTGAATGCAACTAAATTTATCAACTTTTAAGGAAGCCCTATAATTAAGACTATAATGTGACGTATTGTATTGTGAAATACTAGGTAATAATTTATCTACGATCCACAAGGCTTGAAAGGCATGAGTTCCCGACTACTTCTCTAGTGCTTTTTGCATTCATTATCATCTGTATTTACATCAACATAATTCATGAGCATATCTGATTTTTGTGTGCAATGATAACCAACGTGTGCAGTGATAAGATGATTTTGCATAGTGATGAGCTGGAAATGATTTTGCACTGATGAAGCCACTTAATTCTTCATAATTTCATGAACACTATACACGTTTTTTTATAAGAAAAAAGTTTATAAGAAAATGAGGCTCAAATGGCCAAAATCTTAAGAAAATCCTAAGAAAATCACAAGGCTCAAGTTCAAGGAAATGCTAAGAAAATTAAAATTCATCTTCTTTACATGCCAGAAATTGATATTGGCTCATTTTTGCAAACTCTCGTTAAAAAAATCGAGACTAATGGTGGCCCAACAAATACAGAGTAGCCTGTTTCAGCCATTTTATTCCCGCAAAAGTTAAGAAAATCTTAAGAAAATCTCAGCCTCAAATTCGTGAAAAGTTAAGAAAATTGAGCCTCAGGAAAAAGTGTTTTTCTTATAAAAAAAAACGTGTATTTCGCATCGAAAATCCCTTTGATTGAGATATCATTGGCGATATCATTAACAATCACTGATCGAAGCGCTTTCAGTCAACTCGTGCAGAGAACTGGTTCGATCACGTTAAAAGTGAAGTTAGAGAGCTATATGAGAAAGTATGCCTCAAGGATTCCATCCGCCGTTGCCCCTTTTTCAGTAAAATAAGCAGTGATTCATAGCATTATCAGCGTAAATTTTGGTTTTTGTAATTTGTTAATACTTATTAATTTTCAATCAATTTTTTTTTGCAAGAAGGAGAGCATATTAGTCTTTACTTGTTTTTTTTCCAGGAATTTACTTCAAATTCACCAAAGTGCACCGTGCACTACTTTGTTCGTTCTGTTAGAGCAAGATATGTAAGATTTGTTCCAACTGGCTTCCATAAGTTCATTTCATTGTCAGTTGATATTCATGGCTGTGATAGTTGCTGTCCTCTGAATGGTTTGTGAATATATTCTTATTATCTGTATGTCTCTACATTATAAAATCATCTATAATGTCCCAATGGAAGATTATCAAATATTTTCTGTAGTACATTCAATGGTACAACTGACTATACACTGTTTGTTGCTTGAGAGAATAATGGATGAACAGATAGTTGCTCATATTATGCTACTTTTATGAGAAGGCTAATAATTTATATGCATTAGGTTGCATACCAATAGCGAATTAGGGGGCTGGAGGACCATGACTCCCCAAACAATAAGACTTCATCGTGATTTGCCACGCGTATGCTGAACCGGTTCAACTGTGTATATATGACATTAAATGAATAAGCGAAAAATACCCTTTTAAGCCAATTTGTCATTTTGACTAAATGGCCTCTCCCTACTTCCACCCCCAACTGCTTCCTGCTAGGTCTGACATCGCTGTATACCTGTATGTTCGTATGGATCAGGGCGAACTGGGCAACTTAATGAGGGAATTTATTGCCATCAGTTTTAATACTTAACTTTAATCTGAATGCTCCATAGCGAGCACCGCAGCAGAAAATTAGCAAAATACAGGAAAGGGCTCTGAGCTACGGAATCTACTTATATTGAGCTATTTGAGAATGGCTATACCGTTACCATGGATACAAGTATCTTTTAATTATGTATACATAGCTAAAATATACAAAGTTAGAAATGACCTTAAACCTTCCTTGCACGTTCTTTTTTATATAAAAAAAACAAAATTTCTTCTTTCAGCCTGGATGTTTCATAATACGTTATCAAGTCCAGACTTTACAGTTTCTTAAATGTTTCTTGAAAGTCTTGAAATTTCCAAAAACAATAATACAGCTTTGAGATGAGAAATAGGATACTTAAAGATGAGAAATGCGAAGTTTAGTTGAAAACACTTGTGAGATGGGTGTTGTTTTGCTTGTCTTGTAGTTTGACAAAAGTTATCTACCAAAAACAGTGCTTTCAGGTTTACTATTGAAGCTCAGCCTACCTATGTTCCTTAAATATTTCTTAATTTTTGCCTGAGCTGAGCTTCATATTTCTTATAAACGTGCTTCTTAATAAAGGAACTACGTGATAATGCAGGAAGTTTACCTGTATAAGCTTGCCAATAGGATGGACGTGGATGTGGGACCTAATGGCTTGGTATTTTAGAAATCATTTTCCAACATCCATATTAGTAACACAAATTTTCCTTCAAGTGACAGTGGGACAAAGAGGAATATCCATGGACAGCTCAGACTTGTTAATTACGGCTTTGTACATCGATTGCTCTACCATTTGAGCAATCGTGTTGTCACGCTTTTAATGCATACTGAAAGGTATGCATGCTAATGTGTTTACAACGCCCCTCTCTTTACCATTATGCACAGGAGGCCATTGCAGCTCCATTATAATGTGCATTGGACCCGCTGGTGAACGCGTACTGTCAACACCAGGGCGTCCGTCTCAACCCTACTGAGAGGACAGGGTTTGAGGTAGAATAAAATATCTGTACTGGACAATTTATCGATCATTTATGTATCATAGATTCATCAAAATATCGAATGTGACGTGCTTTTATGGTCCCTGTCATATATGTTCCAACCCTCCCGGTATGACTGGGAGGCTCCCGGTTTCAGAGGTCGTCTGCCGACCTCCCGACAAGTTTGAAATCCTCCCTCTTTTTGAAAAAATTTCTAAAGAAAATGAAAATCTGGCCTAAAATTAAGGCTGCGTTTACACGATATTGGATTATTTTTATTTTTCATACCGTTTCCAGACAGTTTACACGAATATGCTCTGCTATTCACTGCTCAGCAAATTTAATGTTTCTAGTATTTTCGTGCGTAAACTGAGCTTTTTGCTTTACGTTACAATATTATTTTTCATTCTATTAATCTTGATAACATTTGCCGTTGTTAAATCATCATAAAAGACAACCTTTCTTATGATTTTAAGCTAATCTAAGCGGCATGTAATCGCCAAATTTTTTTAGGGGGCGTGGCCCCCTAAGACCCCCACTGGGGGCTCAAGGCGCTCCCCAGACGCCCAGCTCCCATTTTTCGCTTACTGTGCTCGCGATATCTCCCGCTTTTCCTACTGTAAAGGTTGGAACGTCTGCTGTCAGATACGTTCCTGGCTTTTAATGATGAAAGATATTAAAGTGATTAGAAATGAGGGCACAACTTTGCTATCAGTTGACATACATCGATATGTATCCCTGATTGTTTATTGCAACCTAGGATAGATGATTTATTGTACAATGAATTGCAAACCGTCATTTTAATGCAAGGATAATGCTTGTGCTATAATGATTTTTAGGCGGCTGTGATGAATCCCTTGTGACGAGAAAAGGAGAAGCAGGATCTCTATCTTCTTTCTCTGCATCATCCAGTTATGGTCCCTTTACTCCTGAAAACGGAAGAATCACATCCAGGTTAGCGTGGATTCCAAAGGCCTTCAACAAACTGAATAGGACAAACCCTGACTATCTCCAGGTCGACTTGGGCAGCTCAAAGACTATAACTGCAGTAGAAACTAGAGGATATAGAGATTATTATGCAAACAAATTTGAGCTCTGGTTCAGCCATGATGAAAAGTTCTTCCTCCAGCGTAAATCAGAAAGCCAACCTGTACGTTTCTATAGTTATTGATTTCAATTTGTTTTTTCTGCAATTTCTAGTCAGCAGATTGTCTAAATGATCCTGTCATTGGTGTCAAGATACATCTATATCTTTGAAGTTTATTTCTGCCATTTGCCATTAGATAATTTGAGCTCTATTTAGCGCATGTTATCAACAATTGTGACACATAGTTAATTTTTTTTCTTTAAACTTATCATTCGATTATAACAATTAAACTGCAATTATACACTTCTCTACTAAAAGGCAGCTTGCTAAGATTGGCTGTGTAGCATTGGTAGACACAACAGTGATTAAAAGAGAAAAAAGAAAAGAAAAACCAAAAGCAAAAGCAAGAAAAAGATGGAAGAAAATGATACAAAGAAAAAAGTACAAAAATGATAACAAAGCAATAACTCAGCATCAAAGAGGCATGATTAAAAGTAATAATAATGATAATATGAAAAGTAATAATAATGATAGTAACGAATATTTAACAGATCCATTACAGATGGCTTTTCATAGTTAAAGGTATTACGGCAGGACTTAAAATACATTACTAGTCATAACAATTAATTCAGAAGTGGGGCGGAAAATTTAAATCGTACATTTCAAAGTGAATATCGGTGGAATTAGAATTGTGGTCTACTGCATTTTCAAATATTAATGTATAAAAAAACAAATAACCGAACATATAGTACACTAACGAAGCGCTTCCTGAAGGAAATGGGCGTGTCCACAGAAGATTTTTCTTTCGAATTTCAGCGATAACCCATTAATGTCTGCCAATAGTGGTTTTACAAATATCTATTATTTTAGGCCTTGCTCTAAGCTCTTGTGATTATCAGCTGAACAAGAGAACAAAAGAACTATTTCTTGCAAGAAATTAAAAGAAAGATTTGAAACATTTGACAGAGTAACTTAGATATCGTTAAGTCTAATGACATATCTTCTAACTTACTCTAAAAGGCTTCCTAAGTTTTTGTGAAAAATATAAAGTTTCTTATAAAGGAATGGTTAAACTTCTGTTAAATATTCCTCTAGCAAGTTTCCCATATTTCAAGTTTTGCATCGTGCGATGGTGAAAGTGATGGTACTGATCAGACGTCTTGTATTGTAAGCATTGTTACATCAGTTTGGCATAAATACAATTCATAGCATTAGTAGCATAAGTTGTTCTTGGTAATTGTTGAATACTTAATACTTTTCATTAACATATATATTTTTTAGGAAAGGAGAGCATTTCAGTATTTATTTGTTTTTTTCCAGGAATTTACTTCAAACTCACCTAATCGCACCATCCATCACTTTGTTCATTCTGTTAGAGCAAGATATGTAAGATTTGTTCCAACTGGCTTCCATAAATTCATTTCATTGTCAGTTGATATTCATGGCTGTAACAGTTGCTGTCCTCTGAATGGTTTGTAAATGCATTCTTTTTTAAGGATAAATCTCTGTATAAAATGTTCATCTATAATATCCTACTTGGATATTACATGGCTTATAAAGCAGCTTTTATTAGTATATCTGATGGTGCACAACATGCTTTTTATATAAGAAACAAACTTTTCCCTTCAGCCTTGATTTTTGTTAAAGTTTTGTCAAGTTCAGCCTTACATCTTTCCTAAGTGTTTCTTAAATTTCTTGAATTTTCCTATAACAACAAGACAACTGTGAGACGAGAAATAGGATCTGTACTTCAATACAGTTGAGGGACGCATTTTATTTGTATTTTACTTCCAGTTTAGTAAAAAACTTTGCGCAAAAACAGAATTTTAAAGTTTAAATTGAAATTTAGCTTGCCTGCGTTTCTTAAATGTTTCCAAATTTTTGCCTGATTTGCGCTTCATGCTTCTTGCAGATTTGTTTCTTATGGAAAATGTGTATATAAGAGCCGTCGCGAAGATGGTACTGTTTAAAGAAGCGTTGTAAAATAGATCTTGCCAATAGGATGGCTGTGAGACCTAATAGTCTAGTGTTTTCTATTGTTTCCAACATGGATATAAATAAAATGAACTACTTTTTATGTGAAAGCTGGATTGAATGAATGATCTGAGTAGGGCTGGAACTCATGATTGGTTGAAGGTGGAAAAGTATTGAAACCATGTAATATAGTTCTCAGAGATTTTTGTTAGCAATGTTGCAGAATTGTTTGAGCAAGTACTGTTTGAGTGAGCCATTATTGGTTGAATTGTTTGAGCAGGTATGAATATATATATATATATATATATATATATATATATATATATATATATATATATATATATATATATATATATATATATAGCAAGCTACTGAGTTCACATGTGTGTGTGTGTGTGTGTGTGACTTTCATGGCATAACTCAAGTTAAAGTACGAGCAAGAGTTCTTGCTGGTTGTAGCCCATCTGCTCCGACCGCCCGGCCTCTCTTTTAATCAATTTCAAATGAGAAAACTGCATCAAAATGTGGCTTGCGGACAGTATCTATTGTGAAAATTGCTAAGACCATGCTATCCCTTGATGAAACTTGGCGACGTCTTTTTGAGCTCTCGCATTTTTACTGTACAAATCTTCCTAGATTCTGTTGCCTTTACTTTAAAATGTGCGCTCATTAGAGAGGAGCCCTTACTGGAGAGTGGGTGCTAATTCATATCTTTGCAAGAAGAGGGTGCTCATTGCAGAGGGGACGCTTATTTCCAGAGAAAACACTAGTCTTGATTTGGCAATTGGTTTTATCTTGAGCAAGCGTGTATGGTATCATGGACCATTAACTGGTGGCTGTTTCAAGCTGATTTGTGACTTTTTCTTCGCAATTTGATCATATTTTAACTTTCTCACTTCGCATTGCGAATTGCTAAGTGCCAATTCGAACTCTGAGTGTCAACGGAACGTCATTCTCATGTTCAGTCTATTTCATCCACATTTAAAGTTGGCCTTTGCAGTAGTAATCAAAACGTGCTAATTCAAGCCAACTATTTACAAGAGAGAAGCATTTATTATATATAAAAGTTAACGGCATATTCTGTAGCCATAGGCGGGTCCAGAATTTGGTTTTGGATGGGATCATTTCTAACAACAATTTGTGGAGAGGGAAAATGTTTGATAGCCACGCGCTTCTAAAACTTCTGGAGTATTGTGTAAATGCTCAATTCATATCTTATTCATTTTCTGGTCTAATTCATGGGCATTTCTCTGAAAACACAAGTTTTCGCGATACAAAATATTGCCGTTTGAGGGGTATGGCTATGCCCCCCCGGCTCCCTTTGGACCCGCACTTGTCTGCAGCCCCGTATATTTCCAGCCCAGTGTTTGATCCACTCTGCGAATTACCATTTCGAGTAACCAATGTTTCAAGGGATCTCTCCTATTCTGCTTAGAGGACCCGAAGAACACCTTTGTGTGTCCGGTCATTCTTTTTGTTTGTACCTCCATTAGAGAACAGCTAAATCAAACGACAATAACTTTCTTAAAATAAAGTTTTAACTTTCCATTGGCAGTACTCGGTCCAGTAGCTCGATAAGCTCAGGCAATTACAAGGATATGTCCTTTTCTACTCCTTTCTGGACTTTTCGTCTTAGCATGACACAAGCCAAAGCCGACTTACAGTAGGCTAGTGCATCAAGAGGTGATCCGATACAATGTTAAGGTGGTCCCACTATTCACAACTAGTACGAATATTTATTTTATAGAACTGTATGAAACATACCCAAAAATTTACCTCAATTTGTACAATTTTTTGTCCTTAAAATGTCTGTGCCATGGAGAGGTTGTTCTATTTTTGCCTATACTTGTTGTCTACGATGGAAAGGTAGCCTGTTACATATTACCTTATAGGCAAACGATAGTAGATCAACCAGTTACAAATTAGCTTTTAGTTAAGGGATGGTAAGCTAATCATTTACAAATTACCTTGTAGCGAAGCGATTTTAAACCAGCCAGTGACAAATCCTGATCTCATTTTTATTTCATTAATTTATAGAGAGCTGTTGCAGTAGTAACTTAGAGCATAGTATGCTTCAAGCTAGAATCTCTAGCTTGATATAGATATATCACTGTGCTTTTAAGCAACACCAGAGCTTAAGTAGACGAGGACCTGGTTTGTTCAATCCTCTACCTCTTACAAAAAATGTCACTACAGCACGAAAAAGCGGCACCATGTTTTAGGCATACTATGCCTAAAACATGGTGCCGCTCTTTCGTGCTGTAGTGGAGTTCTGCAGTACCAACAGACTTTTAACAAAAAAATGTGTGGAACTTTCGAAACTTTTGGACTTATCTTTTGGGCATTTTTACGAAAGTCAAGTAGCTGGGCTAAGTGTCACTCTTGCCATTTAGCTCAACTATTTCACTCACGTGTGCACCTAGCATAAGTGCATAGAGAACTCTCTTGCTGTGATCAATAGTTTGGCGTGAGACGCAATGCGGCAATGGGTACTTGGTGGCAACAGTAAACAAAGGGTTGGCCACCTTACCTCACACGAAGCCAACTGCTCAGAGCCAATGTCCTGTTAACGGGCCCCTCACTACAGAACAATTGTACATGTGACCTACCTTTGCCCTAAACAAATGCCATAAATTTTAGCTCCCTCAGTGGATGGTATCTGTGTGATTACTCCTAGAATTTCCCATAAGTACCCCATAAGTGTAAGTAATCAGTCAATACAGTTATGAGCAAATGTACCATTGGCTCAAAGGAAAGAAAACAGCTTTTATGGTCAGCCATTCCAGTGTTCAACTATCTCCTCCTCCCCATCAGACTAGGGAAGGTAATCCTAAGAAACAAACCATAAATTTATCAGGGGTGGAGGGACAACATTTTTTGTAGGGAGCTCGAGTGGACAGATAAAATTGCAGGGAGATATAGGGTGCTAAAACGAGTACCAAAGTACATTTGTTATAAAAAGTGGGCAAGCAACAGCCCCACCGTCCATGCTTATTATTAAATATTGCTATTCACTGATCGCAAAACAGATTTTTAGCCGTGTCCTTTATATAATGCGTCATATCCAATAGTCATATCGATGATTATGTCACTTCTTGCTGCCCACTGGAAATGACCACGGATGACTTATGTCTAGCCTCATAATCAATACGGGACCACACTTGCTGCCCAATCAGAGCAGAAAATGGGGAGGAAGGATAATAATGGGAGAAACCAAGCTGATAATGTATCATAGGCTAATTTTCAAGGAAGATCAACAGTAATCACGATGTTATTGAGACGCAGACAATAATCAAAATGCCGTTTAGTAACTTTGCCTATATTTGTACCTTTGCTGCTTTTCTGACAAGTAAGTCATCACGTTTTCATTTGGCTCTGATGTGTTTGTACAGGTAGAGGACGTACAGGCCAGTTGTCTTGGATCAATGCTATTTTCTTTGGTCCACTTAGAGGAATGATAATTTTGAAATTATATAACTGTTTTGGAGTATCGCAGTAGTGATTCATTTTCATGGGATCAACACTGTACTTCATAAGATAAGTCTACAACGGGCTTATGGTCGTATGACTTTGACGGGGGTTCCTAAGCTGTGTATATTTTTGAATGACGGCGACCAGGTTTTAATATGCGCTCGTTTAGACAGTCTGTTTTTATAAAATACCTAATCAAATGGGTTTGCCGTAATATGGAACAAATAAGTATATTTCGAGGCATATGAAGTTTACTCAAAGACCTGTGTTTGATACCGTAGACAGTTGTTTTCTTAGAAGGAGCAGGACTATGCTTCCTACCCCAGATAGAGAGATTCATATTAAAAGTACCCAGTGTACCACAAGTATTGGCCTGTAGTTAAATCAGGGAACGTATAGAGGAATTTCTCAGACTTCTTATATTCATTGATTGTACGAGAAGCCTGAGTTTAGCGAAAATCCTAGCAGTCATACTGTCTATTCTTATTGAAATCCGCCAAGAAATTCATTCATTTCCTCCTGAATCAATATTTTTGCGATTAGAAATAAGTGGTTCTTGTAGGACATTGGGAGCGACCTTTCATTTCCATTTGTTTTGGATTATGTTAACTTACATTGAAACCGCTAGCCTCCTGTTCTCTTGGACATTTGTTTTGGATAACTGGCCGCTTGTCAAGTCGGTACCTAACCTTACCTTCGGCATATAGAATGTCAGTAGATTATTGTAATACTATTGGGAGAAGGTTATTTATAGTAATAAAGCAATAAAAAAAGCATGATGAACATTTTGATTTAGCCATGCGTTGGATAAGTATGTTAAGATGGAAGATAAACTTACTTCTGTGGCAGATGTATTGATCATTTCCACCAAACGTTTTGCTGGTGAGGGCTTCATCAGTGATAATGATGTAGTAAACAAATGTGTGTATGTGAATATATAAATATATATAAATATAAATAATATAAATATATAACTATATAACTATATATATATATATATATATATATATATATATATATATATATATATATATATATATATATATATATATATATATATATATATATATATATATATATATATATATATATATATATATATATATATATAGTAGCCTGACGAACCCACTTGAACGGGTGAAACTAGTCGCAAGAAAAACTGGTTATCACGGAATCAGAGTCATTTCTTTGGTTTCTCCTATATATATATATATATATATATATATATATATATATATATATATATATATATATATATATATATATATATATATATATATATATATATATATATATATATATATATATATATATATATATATAGATACTTAAGAAAAAACTCCAACTTTTAAAACATTTTGGCACAAGCCTTCATCAGTTCTAATATATACATACATATATACATGAACTCAAGATACATTTCTGAACAGACTTTCTCTCGTAAATATGACCAAAAACAGATTGAAAACCAGATTGATGGACAACCATTTCTGTTAAATCCTTTGTGTCTCAACCCTATGCTTTCTTCTGAACTGTCAGCCAACCTTTAGTCCAACCCACAACATCATTGCTTAGAGCAAGGACAATTTTTTCAGACCATTGAAATACATGATTTTCAATTTATAGACCTATTTTAATTTAAATTTTGCAATGCAAATTGTAGTTGATTTTGCTGTGTTTGGCCATCACTAAAAAATCTCTGGACACCCCCTAACCTAGAAAAATAGTCCTTGGAAAGCTGCCAGTAAGCTTGTGATAAAGACAACTATGTAGGTTATGGTGCTCATATGGTTGTACTATGTTGAATCAAACATATTATTTGGTTTGGCATCTTGTATAACATAAATTTGTTTTTACTTAGAGTATTGCTTATCAGTTTAAGGTTACAAGTTTTATCCTGTTTATGTATTCATTGTCTATGCACCTCTGATTTTAATTGTTATTTGGGGAGTATTTACCATAGCATACTGGCTGGGTTTGGTTTGCCGTCATCTGTTGGCATAATGAACACTAACCTGCACCTGGTATGCTTTGTCTAGAGCAAAAACCTATAATTTTTATTTTTAGGTGATATTTTGAAAAGTGTCGTCATGGATTTTCTAAGAGTTAGTAAATATGGAATCTTATATTTCATAAATCATATTCCAGGTATTTAGGGAAAGTCACCCTTCAGCCATGATGCTGATTTTCAAGGGGTACTTCACTTAAATACCTATATTGTAGAAAGAAAAGAACATTTATAAAATCTATAAAACCCTAGTATAATTCATTGTAAGACTGCATAATTTACTAGAGTCAAATACAGTTGAAGATTGAAAAGTTTTTTGTTTTAGAAGGAAGCTTTGCTTAGAACTAGAGCTTGAGGGTTCTGTTTGGTTTCTCCTGTACCTGTGCATTCTGTCCTTTGGGTTGCAGTACAAAAAACATTTTTGGCCATTTAGGGAAGTGTTCCTTGGTAGCCTCAGCCAGAGTGATGGCATAGTGGTTAGAATGTCTACCCCACAACCAGGAGGTCATGGGCTCAAGATTTATCAGTATTCTAACAGCTCTCTCTTTGTTTTTCTCATTTATGGAACTGTAGGAATGTAGTAGAGCCACGGCATCTATACACAGAGCAGCAGTATTGAAAGTGTGGTTCTACTATACTTAGGTACAGCATTTTTGAAAAGAATCCAGGAGAGACTTCTTAGCTTGTTTTAAAAACCCAAGCGTTTTTGATACCTTGGAAGAGACTGTTTTAGTATGTTCTTTCCAATCAAGGCTGTTCTCAATATTGACTCCTAGGTATTTAACTATTTGCACAAGATCAAGCTAAGTTCCTCTAATATTTATGGAGAGATGCAAACCTGCAATATTTAGATTTTGTACAGATAAGCATCAACTGAGTTTTTGACTCAGCTTGACACATTTAGTGATAGCTTATTTCCTCCTACCCATAAGTCAGTTACTTGAGATCATCATTTGTGGTATCATTTATGGAAGACTTTGACTGTGAGGTTAGGTTTGTGTCATCAGCATACATGGAGATGGTGGGTGGAGGCCAAAACATGGAAGCTTTTATGCAGACCAAAAACAGAATTGGTCAAAAGCAAGATACTTTTGGAACACTGACATCAATAGTGCCTGTGTTTGAATCAAAGTCCCCCCCCCCCACTCTGCAGTACTGTTGTCTATTGAAAATGTATTATTTGAACCAGAAAAGTTCCTTGGAGAGGTGATAATGCCTTAATTTATGACAAAGTATAGCGTGATCCATTGTATCACATGTGAGGTTCCAACTTTAGGTACAATAGTGGCCATGTTGAAAATAGTCCTAAATTGATGTATATTCACTTGGTTGTGGTACTTTGATCTAATTTTCCCACCAACTATTTTGCCATCTGCCTATTTTAAATGAATAAGTAATGCCTTCATGAGCAATGCCTCATTCATTCAAAGATTTATGAATTCATAGGATATACCATAGCCAAGTTGTTTTAATGTTGATAATTGCTCAGTTTGTTTACTTGCTTTAACTGCTACCATTTTTGTGCCTTTCTGGCAAAATCAGTACTGTGGTTTACAGGCACACAACTCTTCTAGGAATTGTCAATTTCCATTTTAGTGGTATTGATATAGTAATATTTGAAAAGCTAGAAGTATAAAAAATTATATCTTTGGATTATGTTTATGGTTCTAATGGTAGCAGTTCTTTAAATATTGGTCCTGGTATGTGTTAATTATGTGTTGTCATGTTTTTGCAGATGAAGCTATAGAAAGATACCTTATAGTAAATTGACTTCAATATTTGAAAGTTCCTTTATAGTTGCACTACTAATGTAGAGATTTTCACCTTTTTTCTTTCTAGGTAATGTCATCAGGACATCAGCTTCCCCAAAAGGTAAGTTCCAATATGAGCATTGGATTTAAAGTGGTTTTGCAAGAGAAAGGTATATGAGATTGGGGGAAATTGAAGTAACTACCCCAGGGGCACTTTCTACATCTCTATATTGGGGGTGCATGTCAGCAATTTGTTGTTGACCCAGTATATTGAATCATAGATGTAAGAAACCCCAGATATTGAATCTCTAAATTTTGAAACCAAAACCATACATATTGTGGCACATTTTGGACCACCACTTTCATCAACTTTTGTTGACTATCACAACTTCACACCTTCAATCAATATTTTTAGTATTAAAACTTTAGAATTTGTTTTCTTTACAACTTCATTGTCAATTCTCAGACTCCAACTATTGAATTGTTCTTATTGAACTTAAGCTGTGATTCACAGACCCCAAATATTATTTTTTTCTGTGAAATCCCAGACCCTATATATTGACATGAACCGTATTGAGAAGTAGGGAGTATCCCCTGGGGTAAATACCATTCATATTTTTCTATCCAGATGAGTATGAGACTTCATCTAGTTTTTTGACTTTTAGTTGATTTTTTATTTTTTAATCATTTAATCTATTGTTATTAAAGCTACTGTATTTACTTTGTAGTATACAGGTCTTTGGTTGATAGCAGCCTTTGGCTGAACAAATTAACCTGTATAAATATGAAAGATTATTATTATCATTATAGTTAGCCAATTTAGTGTATATCATGTTGTAGAAAATGCACAACTATTTGAATAGATCTTGAGCATATACACAAGCTCAGCACCTTCTTCAGAAACCTGCTTGTTTTGTAGAGAATTGTTAAATTTATGGGACTAATTTATTGCTTAATGGCTTGTACGCTTGAGTTTTAGAGTGCCAGTGCTTTTATATATTATTTTGTTATACTGCTTTTTAGGCTGTGCTGAATCTCTTACTACAAAAAAGGGGAAGACAGGATATCTATCATCATTCTCTGCATCCTCTGTTGGTGCTAACTATTTTCCTTCGAAAGGAAGAATCACATCTACGGATGTTTGGATTCCAGAGCCCTTCAATAAATTGAATAGAGATAGCCCTGACTATCTCCAGGTTGATTTAGGCAGCTCAAAGGCTATAACTGCAGTAGAGACTAGAGGGCATGCACTATATTATGTAACTAAATTTGAAATCTGGCTCAGCCATCATGGAAAATCATTCTTCCAGCATCAAGAAGGAAACCAAACAGTATGTGTCATTGCTTTTCATATAATATATCTGTCATTTCCAGTCACCACACTTGCTAGTCAATCATTTTATTGCTTTTGAGACACATATCTTAGTAATTTATTCCAGCCATCAATTCTGTTGAGTTGTATTTACAGGGGTGCACAGTAAGGGGGATGTGGGAAGTTCTGCAACCTCGGAATATTTGCTAGTACACATTGAGAGCAATGCAACACCTTGTCAGTCAGATGCAACAATGATGGTCATATGTTAGAATTTATCAGTAAATCTAGCCATAAATGGTGGAATGAATGGTTTCTGGTATATTGTGGATAAGCTAATTCGAATCTGGTCCCGTTTTTAGTTTGTCTGCAAATGTAGAAATGGTGTGCTGTTTGGATGTTTTTAAGGAATCTTTCTTGAACATCTAATTTGGTAGCACAAGTTACACAGACTTTGACAAAGTGGAAAATTTGTGCCACTCCTTTTCTAGTAAATACTGTGTAGATGACTACACCTTATTGTGGGAAAATTTGACTTAACACCCCCATAAGGGCTGATCTAGTGTGGGGCACTAGGAGGGCCATTTGGGTACAATCATAATTTGGTGTCAAAAGGCATGGCTGACAGAATTCATTCAGTTAGGCCAAGCCCTTTTAAATCCAGTTGGAAAGTGCTTGGAGACACTTTTTTGCCACAGATTTTTCAACAATGATGTCGAGGAGACTTTTCAGGGATTTCACCACGAGTGTATATCACGGAGAGCAGAAAACTTTTTGTAGTGATGTAGGAGGACCTACTCTGGTTGGGTTCTACGTGACAGAAAAGTTTGTAATTTTTACCCTCTAGAGTGACTATATAGGCATATCCTAGGCTACAATGTGATTGAATAGCATTGTGATGGTGGGAAAACAGTTTGAGAAAAATGTGGGGGCCAAAGCCACCTAGTTCCAAATAAATGAAGCACAACACTACAACAGGGAATTTTGCACTTTTTTTCCTTCAAATTGATACATTTGAAAGAATAAGAAAAGTGGAAAATCTTTGGCGCAATTTCACAAATTTTTTTGTGAAGTACTTAAGCAAACAGTGGGCACTGAGGCATCTGCACATCTGTAAAACTAAAAATGCCCGTATATCCTTAGCAAATCATACACCACATTAGGATAGCTTTGCTATGATGTTTTTTACCCTCAAAATTAGAACTGCTTCACTAGTAAATTAGCCTCACTTTTGAATGTTTCACCCCCTTAAGAGTAATGCCTAGTGTAGCAAAACTCATTAAAATAATATAAAACCTTTCTCCTTTTATGGAACATAATATCGGTCTCCAAAAATCTGTGATTTAACATCGATTCTCTTTCATGTGCTCTTTTTCAGGACACATGCCTTTGGCAATTCAAGGATATTTCATTTCCATTTCATGTCATTTTACATTTTTTAAACATGGAGGGCTCTCAGACCATAGCGAAGCCTGACTTTCTGGGGCATAGTTGCCAGGTCTCCCGCTTTCCGCTGGAGACTCCAGCATTTCAGGGCCATCTCCCTCCGACCTCCAACAATGGTAAACTGTTGTAAAATCTCGAGCATTCTTTTCATCTTGAAGAAACATAGAAAATCGTCTATTTGAAAATGTACTGGAACTTTGCAATTCATACTGTTCTTTTTTCGTTAGTTCCCTTATTCAAAACTAGTCATTTTTAGAATCGAAGAATAAGGGCCACGACGAGAATCATAGTCAAGAATTTCACTTTTCTATTGTCATCTCATTTTGATCGACACTCCTTTTGACATTAATGCAACCATTGACAAGTCATTTTAATCAGACGCTACCCCCATTGACAACTTTCATCAGACGCTACCATTGACAGAGTAATTGTGACAGATTAATTTTTAGAATCGTTGCTTTTCATGGTTATGATCTTTTGTATTATATATATTGTTTTTTGGATATTACTATGTATTGATGGTTTGCTTTATAGCTGCCTGGCAGTAGCACTGTTAGTCCCACCCTCACCCCACGACCACAGAACTGCTACACCCATTTCTCCAGCCTTTTGGCGACCAAACCTTGACAACAATGTGGGGGCCATGTTATAAAGGAGCGAAAAGTATGATAAACAAGTTTTACAACAGTTAATGTAAATCTAAGGAGTACTTTAAAACGAGCTTATATTTACAATAAATATCATAACTAAATAGAGACAACTAAACTGGCATCAAGCACCGGATTTTTGTAGTCAAGCTCGCATGTGTTTCTTTAGCTTTTTGCAGAATGTTGTAAGGTGTCCCTTTACATGTTACATACGATTTCCCACTATGCAATTCGGCGGGAATTATAAGAGGATGGATCTCTATAGATTGAACGTACTTTAAACGAGGCTAAAGATTTCGAATGATTTCAGTAAAATGCAGTAAAAGCCCGCTTATCGTATATGCTCGATTAAGCTCCACCCTGAAATAGGCGCCGCACTTAGCGCCGCGTCGGAATCGTTATATTTGATTAAGCGCCGCTGCACTTAATCAAGTATTTCTACGGTATAAGAGCTTACTATTTTGAAATGAGCCTGTTTCTGTTCTTATCCAATGGAGATGTTCCGGTATTCTAAGTACAAGTTCTTAGCACTAATCTTATCCCTGTATACCCTCCGTATCACAGTTAGGTATGCAATGTTTTTGGAGTTTTATTGAAAGAAGTTGTATTGGCAAATAGGCTGAATTTATTTCTTATTGGTAAGAAAATGGAGCTATCTTATATAAACCTTGTTAGAATATCAGGGTGAAAAAGTACGTAATTTCGAATGAAAATGTACAATTTCAGGCTGTAGGTTCTTTGTAGCATAACCGTTAAATGTTTGATAGCTCTGTCAGGTCTATTTTCTCCCAACCTAATTGACCAATTATCATGTAGGATTCTGACCACACATGCTAATACTAGACCTATTTTGTATGATGACTGGTCAATTATGTTGGGAGAAAATAGACTTTATCGGAGTTTGCAGGCATTTGGTGGCTACACTATTCTTTGTAAATGAAGACTCTTATGTGCAGGTTTTTGCTGTTTTCTGAAATAAGGGAAATGTATGATTTTTTACTTTTTTCAGGAATTTACTTCGGATACACCTAGTCGCGTCATGCATTATTTTGCTCACCCGGTTAGGGCGAGATATGTGAGATTTGTTCCAACTGGATTCTATAAATTCATTGCATTGGCAGTTGATGTATATGGTTGTGATTATTCCTGTTCTCTGGATGGTTTGTAAATGCATTCTTTTTGATTTGATTTAATTTATTTTTAGAATGATTAATGGAAGTTTGGTATAATTCTCATTTGTTACAAATCTTGAGGGATGTAGAAATGAGTGTCATAACTGATTGCAGTATTGGCTTCTTCAATTAACTGATTAGAATGTGTAGCAGAATTCATTGAGTGTTTTTTGTGTCATTGAAGACAATAATCTAGAGTAGGATTGCTTTCAAATGTTGTCAGATTCAATTTTACAAGCATTTGCCCCAAGTGGACCGAACTGCATATGTTGTCAAGTCCATTGTTTGTTTTGACTGGTCTTATGCGAGTAGTATGGAATTGAAGCTACTTAGACTTTCCAGATAGAAGTGGTCTGAGTGAATGAGAGTTACTATAGTCGCACAAATTCACGGATACGAAGGGGACTTTCTTAGTTATAGATATAATTCCCACCTCCATCTACACCAATCCTTTAATCATGATTGTGTCCTTATTTTGATCCTCCACGCTTCTTAATGGGTCTTTCAGCAGGTCTAATTTTTAGTGTGTTGATTTTGTTTTCTAAGTTTTACAGATGCTTTTAAATAATGTTGAATTATGACTTGGGGAAAGCCATTGTGAACTTCCTAATTTTCCGTTTCCATGATTTCTTTTGCATCATAGGCTCTCTGTTTTGCTGCGGCTATCTTGTTTTAGAGCTTTTTTGTCCAGTTAATACTTCATTGTTACAAGCTTCCAAAATAATCTCTGTGGTATTACTCTGTAAGGCTTTGTACACATTATGTGGTTCTTGGAAGAGAGAAGATTTTCAGACTGTTAGAGTATCCCAATGCATTTTTAAGTCTTTGTGTTATCAAGATGTACTGTGCTGTGTAAGTTTTTATCTGCTACCGCCACTGGCAAAACTTTATCGTTTCCATTACGGGGGCTTGATCGGGGTGAATCTGATGTTCGGCTTGCGACGAAGATTTTTCATCCGCAATGTTTTCTGCACCACAAGCATGAATTGCTGAGTTCCCTCTGCGTCAAAACTTTGCGCCAAAATATCTCAGATTTAACGCTCTGCGCCGAAGATCTGTATATGTGTATGTATATGTATATGTGTATGTATATGTATATGTATATGTATATGTATATGTATATGTATATGTATATGTATATGTATATGTATATGTATATGTATATGTATATGTATATGTATTTGTATATGTATATATATATATATGTATATGTATATGTATATGTATATGCATATGTATATGTATATGCATATGTATATGTATATGCATATGTATATGTATATGTATATGTATATGTATATGTATACGTATATGTATATGTATATGAAGTATTCATTTTAAATTTGATAACGATCTTCATGTTTCAAGAGCACTCAATCTGTACAAATCGCTATAATTGTTCCCTGCTTCTTGTTATAAAACTTTGAGTCTCTGAGACAAAGAAATGCAGCTGCAAAGGCTAGATAAAGCAGATAAGACATTAATTTATTTGAACCACTTTTTTGTACTCGTAAAAGTATTGCAGACTGATTACCGCATTATAACACCACAGAGAGCAAGAATTTGCATGTCAACATTGTGGCCATTACAAGTAATTCACTAATTTAAACAATGTAATAACATGAGTGGCGAACATTTGAGTGTTTAGCGGCGAGGGGCAAGAGGCAAAGGGCAAAGGGCAAGGGGCAAAGGACAAGTGAAGGTCTTCCCTAGTGGAAATTTAAATAACCAACATACTCGTCGAGCCAAGTTTAATGTAACCGATAAATCAGCTTCATCTTCCATCTGTTTAGCATTATATGAAAGTACAACAGATAGAATCATCTGAATCGGATAGTATGTTAGTTATCCCATTTTCAGTTCTTTTAACGGGGGGGGGGGCAAGTATGAGGAGTAGGGATTGTTTGGTCTCAGTCTATATGTCTATATATATATATATATATATATATATATATATATATATATATATATATATATATATATATATATATATATATATATATATATATATATATATATATATATATATATATATATATATATATATATATATATATATATATATATATATATATATGTCTATGAGAATCCTTTTCCGACACTGCCATTAAAAGAGGCTTTACGTTACCTATTTGAATGTAAAATGTTTGGTTATAGTTAATGGCAAAATTTGGTCATTTGCTGTTGTATTCCCCGTTTTACTCTGTTATGGCCCCGTGGTAGTCATAGTTAGTTTTCCCCGGGGTATCCTTCTTGTAATGTATGTAATGTAGTCTATAAGTAATAGCAGTAAGTAATCTGTCATGTACTTTTTGTGGAATGTAAAAAAGAGGCCTAGATAACTCTTACTGTTTCCATTGAGGCTGTCAAATTGTTGGTTGCACTGTATAGGTTGATTAAGATAAATGATCATATTTACATCTTAAGTGTATGGATGTGATTGCAACAAAACCACATCCTTTTATGGTGTTACATTTAGAGCTTCCCGTAGAAAAATATTCAAAATCCCGTATTGCACCTGACGCAAGTAAATCACAGTTTTTTGGAGGAATAGTTGTTTGATTGGTGTTTATTTTTCAGTTTGGTCATATAGAGTTCTTTCTACAGAATTACACTAACAGTGCGGCGTTCCTCAAGGGTTTACACTAGGATCACTTCTTTTATGATCTATGCTAATGACATACCATTAGCACTTGTAGAAAGTATAAGAGCTGTGGCTTTTCCATCTCATCTTCATAGAAATGCTGCTGATTTTCAGCTGAATAATGCCACAACTGTGAATCTTATTTCCGGCAGCAAATCTGAAAGTCCAGGATGATGTTCACTTTCTCATTGAATGCCTTTCTAATGATAAGTTGAAGGCAAATCTAGACACATTTAAAATGTATGCTGATCAGTACAGCTGTCGTGCTAAAGAGGTTTCCTTTTGTATAGGCAACAGGATTTGGAAGAAATGAAAAGTGAAAGTGCGAGAAAATAACCGACCCGAGCGGGATTCGAACTCGCGACCCCTGACTTTGTACGTCAAGTGCTCTGCCAAGAGGTTTCCCTTAAGAGGTATCCAAAATTAAAGTTGATAGCAACGTTTTGGCCAGGACAGCAGTAGGAGAACATGTAGGTTTTGTTATTGATCAGATTCTTAGATGGACAGAAAGGACATCACAAATGAATGTAGTGGAGAACTCATACATATAACCAAAAGTAAGAAGTGCATGAATCAGAAAACATTTGATGACTTAGTCAAGCTATTATATACATCAAAGCTTGAGTGTTATGACAGTTTATGGAAATGCCCATAGGAAGGTGCTACTGAAAGTACAAAGGCCACATAATGTTGCAGCTAGAATTGTCTCAAAGAAGCAAAATATGATAGAATTTCATCAAGGTCCCTATATTGACATGTTTTGCTTTCTCCCCTTTATGGCTGCCGAGTTTTGTATTTTATCCTATGCCTGCACTAGTAATTGTTGTTGTAGCTTCTCTGTTTCCTTCTGCTATTGTTTTCATCTTGTCTATCGCTCTCAACTTTCTTGCTCTCTTGCAAAAGAACCCCCCCTGCAAATAACTGTGAGGTGTAATTCTCACTTTGTAACTCCCATGCTCTTCTCTTCTTGGCTCTTATGTTTATCTCATGTATATTTTGGACATTTTTCTCGGGAAGATTGTTTTCTCCGGGTTGTAAGCTGCATACATAATAATTAGTACTTCTTGTTCTCTTATTTGGAAATGTGTTAAATTCAACCAAAATTCCCTCAAAGCCAAAGTACCTAAAAGGTTATTTAACAATTGGTACCCGGTAAAAGCTGAGCCATCAATGGTGTTCATACCAACATTTAGGTCTACAGTTGATCTCCAAATATCAGTTTCTGGGCAGTTGTTTTTAATGGGTATAAATCAACGTATTGAAAATTAGATTCCATTTCATTTTTTCATTTTCAAGTAATTTTGAGGAGTAACTTTCAATTGTTTTCAATATATGCTTCTTATTCTTTAGGAATTCATAACTTGACATCTATTTCTGTGACCAGTGATGAGATCACAGTGTTTTGGACAACATGCACCAATTTTACTCAGCAATCTATCTCTTACGTGCCTTTTGGAGGGGATTTGCTATACAAGACGTTGCCAAATGACGGAGCATTACAGCACACGGAGAGAATTGTCAATTTAGAGCCATGCACAAAGTACAAAATAGTTGTGGAAATGATTAGTAAAAACAACACATTTCAACAGTCATTAAATGCCACTACTCTTCCAGGAGGTAAGTGTTGACAGTTATCTTTAAGGCTTTTCTTGATACAAACTGAACACTTAGCTATGATACAGAAGATGCAACATGTTTATTGAATGCACAGAACCTAGGATTGGTTTTATCAATATAGGTGATTATATCTCACTGCATTTTAAAGCAACTTTTTTAAGCCCACCAGTTCCATACTTTTATCCCCACAGCATTCATACATGTATATATCATATTTCCTCTAATAAACCCCACCCTCTAGAATGCTGCAAGTCCCACCAAGCGCTTCTATTAAACGCCACCCTCTATGAAAGGCGACATCTGGAAAAGCGGCGTTCATTGGAAAACCGACAAAACAAGGAATTGCAAATAGTTTTCGCGAGTTTTACTTGTTTTCTATTGGGACATTCTTCCACAGCGATAGTCTTTCGCAACTATTCGGATTCTTCATCATTTTCATACCTGCGAACACTACGTTTGTGAACTGTAAACATTTGTCACTCTATCTTCTGTTGTGTTCTTTTCGAGAAAAACATTGTTCGAAGTCCGTTTTTGCCTCATTTTTTCGTTTTGTAATAAAGGCCCCCCCACTGATGTACGCTCTGTAAAAAGTTAGTTTTATAATGAACGCCGTGGTGTTTATTAGAGAAGGTACGAAAAAAATATATATGCTTTCGAGTAACGTTAGTAAAAGCAAACAGGTGTCATAAGACATAAATCAAATCACATAATCAAATCGAATAACTCCCGAGTTTCATGCTTTTGGTCAAAGTGCCTATACTCCAACTTATTTGGTAGTCGGTGCGGTATTACTGTCTTTGAGCATCCACAACAACACCGAATACCAAATCAGTTGGAGTGTAGCCGCTATCACTCCTCCTTAAAAATGTGGCTCAGACAGATGCGCCCTTTACTTAACTGAGAAAATAGATAGCATAAGATCAGGTAACATCCGTTCCAAGGAACCTAAAATAACATTTTGCTCTTGCTTGCTGTTGTTGTATTTTGAATGCTCAACAACCCCCATGAATTTGACCTTGTTCTGCCGAGAAACTATGGTAGTATGTAAATATTAGAATATATACACACGTACTACATTGAAATATATTTGGTTCTCTTTTCGAATATTTCACAACGTTTATTGATATATGTAATCCAATAATATATAGCATACTTGTGCTACTGAAGATTGGCAAAATTTTGTTCAAAATATGTATTGCAAATTAGCGAAAATTTTCGTTTTTATTTGTTTGTAATCAAATCTCGTATCAGTGAGAAGCTTTGGGAAAATGTACACAAATATATGTTAATGTATTAGTCCATATTTCTATAGTTTCAGTGCCACAGTGACTGTCAAAATATTATAATTTGACCACATTGAGATCTTCCCATTTTATTCCTAGATGTCAGGTGTGGATAATGATAAGAGGTTTTTTTACTCCATAAATGGTGTAGAGTTATGGGCTTTTTCTCTTGAGTGTATTTTGAGGGACTTGAACCAATGATTTAATAGAGACTACTCCCTACAAATAATATTCATATTTTGTTAGTTTTATTTCCATGGTTACTGGTATTTATTTAGAGAGAACAATCTTTTTGCAGCTCCAGGGACTCCAACCATATTATCACATTCATCTCCAGAACCATTCACGGCTTTAATCAAATGGAAGGTAATTAAAAAGTAAAATTGAGTTGAATTATGATACCAGTTGCTGTCTTTATGTTTACGTCATTATCGTTTGTACTTGATGTTAATTAATACATAAGTAGTTTTGATACCGCGTAGTAACTTTCAACTGCTTTATCTAACCATATTTGTAGCTTTTTCCTCTATAGCTTAGTTTCCATATAAACCGATGGACCCTTAAGGTCCCTGCAATCGTCTGAGACTGCCTGTGGGCCATCACCAGTGCCTTGAAACTTTATCAGAAAACAAATCATTGCCGATCTTCCACAGTTGCAGGCTGATGACGACATCTTGGGACTATAGAAAAAGTCGAACCTCTTTTTAGCGGCACCTTCCGGCTCATCCCGGCAGCATGCGATTGCTAATGGCTTTATGGAAATGCGTTAACCGGGGAAACGTCGGCCATCAGTGGCAGGCAGTTGTGGGCTGCTTACAGTTATATGGAAGCTGAGCGTATATAATCTCATAAACAAACTTACAATGGAAATTGTAGGCGCCATCAATGTCCAAACAACATATGGAAGTCAGTGAATAAGTCTGTTGGATATATTCTGTCTCATATCACGTTCTTTGTTTCCTTTGTCGTAGCCTCCAGATTCTACAAGGACAAGATGCCAGTCGAACATTGTTGGATATAATGTTGAGTACCTGATCGAGTATACATTGAGAAGCAAACAAGTATTTGTTCCATTTCCAAGCTCAGAAGTGGAGGTACAAGGGTTGTCTTCTTGGGTGATGTATGAATTTAAAGTATTTTCAGTTGGAAGATTGGAGAACAGCACAAAACCTGCTACGGTTAAAGTTTATGTCAACGGGAAAGGTAACAGTTTTGCCTCTTTATACTCACTAGGTTTTCTCCCACTTTTGAAACAGGTATCTGTTCTGGTTCACTTCAGAATAGATGAAAATTTACCTTTCTATAATTGATTAAACGAATACCTCAAAAATACAACTGCAGTGCCTTCCACAGTGGAAATAGACACTAGGCCACCACGACAGGCAGTTTTATTGCAAACTATAGTACCCTGAGGAGAAGAAAAATGAAGAAGAAGAGAAGGTTATGTCTGTTTCACTTCCGATGCCAGATAGATCAATATTAGCAATTAGAGACAATTTGAAATATTGAAGAACCACCTAAAAGACAATAAATAGAGTGCCCACGACCGACAGATAGCCACCGTCCCTGTCATACGCTCCACCCTAGCCACAGTAGCACGCCAAACTAGAGGACAGCATCGTCCCACGCGCACAAACAGGATGTATTTGATCATATCATATTATTGTTAAGTAAGCTACTAGGTACTAGTAAGCTGTTTAATTCTAGTTGAATGTAGCCTATGTGACTATCACTCGCTGGGTGATAGATGAACATTACTTGCTTGCTTTACTCCATTTCTGTGTCAGGACAGAATATAAATTATTTATCTTTCGCAAAATATAAATTTACAACATCGTTTGGTTCCGACTACGAACGGCATGAGCAATTTCTTTTAACCTGAATCTTCGAGAAGCAAGGAAAAACAACAACAGAACAATTCTTGTACCGAGGCATCAGCTCACTTAACCAGGCGCTAACATGCGCCAATTTGGTAGTAAATGGTTGAACAAAATGCACTAGTAAACATGTAATATCTGTGCTGAATTTCTGATATGATTAAACTACGAGTGATGCTGTGGTTCACAGAGGACTCATTTAAATATAATTTATACACAAGGCGAATCGCTGATTTTGAGGTCTAGTTGAGTCTGCTTGCTGCTTTGCTGTGTGATATAGATGCCTCCAAATTATTCAATTGGACTGCCGATGTGTCTTAGGTCCAATTCTTGAATATATGAAAGTTGGCTTATGGATATAATTAAGCATAGGACCAAGCAAAGCATGTTACATGAAGAAGTGCGCATTATCTTCAATTCGAATATTGCAAGCACACATTGGACTCATACACGGGAAATGTTGTCGGAATTTGTGCTGGTTTATTTCACTAAATTCAAATATGAACTTTGTCAGTTTGTTTACACTAACGATATCAAATACTCGGCGCAAAGAAATTTGTGTCCTGTTTTACAGAAGTAAACAATATACGTTTGAACTCAGCTTTTGTCGCAGAATTTCTGACAGTTTCATAAAGCATATTCCTTCCGTGAAAAACGTTTGTAAAGTATGTATTTGAGGAGCACCTTGTATTACTAAAGGGTACGTTATACTGACTTTTGCCTCTGAAGCGTTCTTTCAATAGGCAATTCTGCAGAAAGATAAGCAGGAGTAGCTGTTTTGCTTAGGTTGAAAAGTAATAGAAGTCTCTAAACTATCTTCAATTGCATAGACTTTCCCCACCAAGTTCATTGTAGAACTTTTGTCTACTAGTTCCTCTCCAGGCACCCATAGTGGTGAGAGCACACAGGTGAGACACTGGCAGGTGCATTTGAAAATTTAGGAACAGAGCTTTTGTTATGACGTAATTCTCTTATTGTACTGTTATTTACAATTGATGGTTTTGATTTTTAGCTCCTGAAAAGCCTGTTGATATTACGTCATTGGTATCGCACACGCACCATTCCTTTAGTCTTGCATGGAGGGTATGATTTTTATTATGAAGTCTGTATTTTAGCTATGAATGATCGTAGAAAACATTCTATATCAAACTGATGGTCTAGTAATCGTTTAGGCTGCGTACCATGTTATTTCGGTTGTTTTTGGCAGCATTTTTGGAAAGTGAGTATCGCCAGTTCTCAACTTCTGTAGTATTGAATACTCTTCAGTTCGAATAACCCCCCCCCCCAAAGCTTATCAAGGCCCTTGCCTAAACTCTATGAACTGCTAGGACGTTCACCCAGTCTATGATCTTGCCGGGTAATTTATCAGAAACTAGTAGAAGCACGTCTTTCATTAAGGTGTATTCGGAATAATTTTCATTGACTCTCTTGAATGGGAGCGTAGCAGCCAGATGTTTAAGAGTCTGACCAGATGTATTTTCTCCCAACCAAATTGACCAATCGTCATGCAGGATTCTCCCCACACATTCATCGGTAGCTAAATTGAGACCCGTTTTGCCTGCTGATTGGTCAGTTAGTTTGGGAGAAAACAGACCTGCTCAGAGGTCTCAGACATTTGGCAGCTATACTTGAATTGAACGGCTGAGTCCCTAATGATTTCGAGCTCATCGTATCTCTGATGTCGTAACATTAGATGGGAAGGATCCGGAAGTCTGCCCAGGGCAATGTTTTTTGTAGCAGATCTTGCAATGGTTATGAATATGTAATCGGTTGTTGATAGAAAGTTCTTTTGCACCAAGATAGCACGTACTACAGCCAATAAATGAATTGCATTCATATGTACCAATAAGACACGTAAAGGCGTAGTGAAGCGATATACTGTACATTTTTTGCCTTATCGTATTGAGATATGGTCTAAAACTGTCCCCACGTGGGTTGTTTCTGCACGCCTAGGAAGACCAGCATTATACCTGAAGTTACAATTTAATGTTAATTTCCTTTTCTTTGTATCTCAGTTAGCTGATAGGGTTTCTGTGTAGAAATATGATTTGATGATGATGATGATGTACGAATCTGAGAAATACAGTCATGTGCAGCTCGAGACAATCCATATAGGGGCTATCGAAGGAGACTTGCAAACAGGTGCTACCGCCCCAACAGGGGCTACGCGGGTGGACATTCCTTAGGTCACAGCAATATTACAAAAACAATCTTCGCAGATCACGACAGCAAGACAAACCGCATTTCAAGGGGGTTACATATAATTCGAAAGAACATCAATAACAATTTGTAATAAATCTACTGTTAGAATTACAAAAACAAGAGTCTTTCATCAACATAACATAATAAGCAAATTTGATTCCATCTTAGGATCCACCACTTGAATCTGTGCACGGAAAGATTAGGGATTATACTGTGATTTATAGAGAGAAAGGAACATCAAATTGGAACACAATTACAACAACAATGAGACGTTACTTTGTATCGCAAGTCAGAACTGGAAAACTGTACGAAGTTTCAGTCATTCTGAATAACGAAGGTTTTTCTAAATCATCAGATATACGGGAAATATTCGTTGGACGAAGAGGTATGTGGTTTCGTACTGTTTTCAACCTATATTTGTTGTGATCAAAGTTTACATATTTTTTATTACAAGGATGCATGGATGCATATTTTGGTACCCGTCTAATATATTCATGGATGGCATCATGCAACTTGTTGAAGACAGAGAGGGATGACAGAGTATTGTTAAATCGCTATGCAATGTCACTGGAGATGAGAGAGCATCTTAACTGATGACCTCAAAGCGATAAAGTGATAGTGGTGTGATGATGATGATGATGATGATGATGATGATGATGATGATGATGATGATGATGATGATGATGATGATGATGATGATGATGATGATGATGATGATGATGATGATGATGATGATGATGATGATGATGATGATAGTGATGATTATGGTAAGGATGTTGATAATGGTGGTGGTGTATGCCCGCTCTACCCACCTGATACATGGAGGTGCTTTCTTTTGAAGACCAAACCCCACTATTTACGTAACTAATTGCCTACCCCACCCCTTTTTTATGGTAGGTATACAATATGGCTCTAGGTGTTATTTTGATCAGAGCTCTTTTGCAAAGTTTAGAAAGTTGTTATTGAAGAGCATTGCATTACAGACTATAATATATGATTTGTATACATTGCATTTTTCGCCAGTAATTTGAGCTCCTTTTTCCTAGGACCATTTGAATCAAAAGAATTATCAGATACTTTTTCCGTTTCATCCCGAGTTCCTGGGACACTGACAGTGAATTGGGGGGTATGTATACGTATATTCTATCTTCACTACAATGAGTGCTTACGATACTAAGTGCTTGTAGTAAGCAAAATGCATGGGTGGCTCACCATATTACACACTTAATTACCGTTGCTGACCAGAATTACTACGTGCTCGCGCGCACGCGCACACACACACACACACACACACACACACACACACACACACACACACACACACACACACACACACACTCACACACTCACACACTCGCACACTCGCACACACTCACACACTCACAAACACACACACACTCACACACACACACACACACTCACACACACTCACACACAAAAACAAACACACGCAAAAACACAAAAATTCTCACACTCTAGCGTATACAGTTTTACATCTGAACCATGCTGCAAACCACACAACAAACACATGCCCAACTATTTGGCGATCGTTCCAGCTAGCTCTGTTTAACTTTTTTGCGGGACTAAATACAGTAACATCGTTTGCACAACAAGATTATTGAAACGTAGTATGCAGACGATTTTGGGCATAAATTGGTGTATAGAATTAGTTTTTGTAAGGAATCTCCTCTGGTTTACTTAGCTACAGCTCAAACTCTATATATGAACAAGTACCTATCACAGTCAGACGAATCGCAGTTAAACGAAGAAAATGCTCCTATATATTTACGGTTTACTAGAGTGAAATTGTTGGTTAACTTCTCTACATCTTTAGGTTTCTAGTGCATTATATGCAGAGCGTCTTGAGGGTTTGTCTTTGAAAGTAAGAGAACTTGGCGAACAATCATGGAAAGAGCACCCCGTTACTACACCAGGATTCAATCGCTTTGTTTTGCCATCGACTCCACTGCGTATGTATGAATGTGTGCTTACACTGAATACATCAAAAAGTATTTACTATACAAAGGTAAAGTCAGTATTGGTGACTGCAGCTGCAAATGGTGAGCTTAACTTATGAATCTATAAATCGATTATACAACGTTTGATGCCAGT
Organism: Mastigias papua; assembly: GCA_964019165.1. NCBI lineage: Eukaryota > Metazoa > Cnidaria > Scyphozoa > Rhizostomeae > Mastigiidae > Mastigias > Mastigias papua. Next base: position 7,721,673 of record OZ025267.1, read on the forward strand.
AGCCTGGTTTATGTGTCACATTATCGGGGACCCTTGGCGATTGAAGGAGCTTTATGCTCACTGAAAGAGTAGGAAATACGAGAATACGTGCAATATTCATTTAGTATTTTTGTTTTATTTTCGCATTTATTTATATACATACGAAAGTAATAAGCATTTGATATATTAACCATATAGTTATGAAGAATTGTCGCCGACTCCAGTACTCCAACATTGTTCTAACTATTTATTACATGCTTTTGGACTGGTCTTTCTAACATGTATCCTTGGCGCCCACGAGGAGAGAGAAACGGACAGTAGTTGGTTTGAAACCTTTCTAGAAGGAAAGAGAGGGAGAGAGATTTTACATTGATTTCGAAGATTAAAAAATTGAGCATCTAGTTTGGAATATCAGATGACAGAGCCATACTTAGGCATGGCAACCATGCGCCTATGTTTAGTTTTAACAGTACACGTGTTTGATAAGAAAATAATACATTTTCATTGACTTTGAACTTACTTGACTACGTTTCATGGAATCTCCATTCAGAATTACTGTTATTGTCGAAAGTTCTATGATTTTGGTCGATGTTTTGATATATGCTGCAGAATGGCATGTTTACAGATACTTTGCGTCCCGCCAGTAACATGGACATTTTTTAACGTACATACTAACTACTAGGCAAAAGTCCCCATTATGTCTGATGTTTTCACTAGTAGTGACCAGCAAAATCAAAGATTCTTCCTAGGTGTTTGGGCCCAATTAAACATTTTGTTAAGGAGCGAGTGGTACTCTTTAGGGCATATATAAAGGAGGTGCCATGTTATCCCTGTGAGCGTGAATTCAGTGTTGCCTACTTTCTATTAATGTGTCCACAGGACATGCTCCAGTGGCCTAGTCATAAAGTCCTTCCCCATCTTTGTGGCGCTTTCGAGAAATTTCCTTGACAAATGCTGTCCCCAGTAGCCATACGGCATTATTATCAAACTTTTTGAATTTCTAGTACTTGCGCCTAAAGCGTATTTGGAGTTTTTCAGCTGTCTATAAGCAATAAGCTACGCTGTCATTCTCTTTATATTTTTGGGCAAATGTAATGAGATTAAATATAAACTAATGATGAGTATACGAGGTGAATCTGAAGTTCAGCGCTCGTCGAAGAGTTTTCTGTGCCACGAGCATGATTTGCACAGTTTCCTCTTCCCCAAAAACATATTGAGTAAAACATAAAAGGGAGTAACTTATAAGCAGAAAGAGGGGTGAGTGAACGATCAAGTTTGCAAGATGCCACTTGGTTGTGGTGACTTCAATGATAGTTTTTGAATAGGTAAATTGACTGAAATTGCTTGTGATGTGGTAGAGAGAATTGCACCAAACTTGCTCGCGGCATAGTTCTGCACCATTGCTATACTACACCTTATTCTCTCCAATGAACGCCCTTCTCCCATGAGCACCCCTCTTCAAAGAGCGCTCATTCCAATGAGCGTCCTCCTTTTCGAACAAAACTTTGAATGAAGTCTACCTCTTTCTGCAATGGACGCTTAGGTCACCACAATATCAACCAGTTAAAGCATGTTTACTAAAGTCTAAATTGTTTCACTTCGGGAATATTCTCCTTTTTACAACAGTCACTTTTTCAAGGATCTTATTTTAATTATGTATTTTAGTCTAAAAGTGGAGATAATTCTTCTTTACTTCTTTCATCTCTTTTACATGAATCTTCCCAACTGGCATTATCACAGTTGACATTTTGGACAAGTTCAATTTCTCATTTTCTTGCTCCAATAATTCTTACCTGAACATAGTTTCCGACAGAATTGTATTTTTGCGGAGCTTTTCAGGATTATTATTATTATTATTATTATTAATTTCTTTACAGTAGGCGTTAAAATATATAGCTACGCTACAGCTAATTTATGCCTACTAAAAACAAAAAAAAATTATCACTAAGCTTAAAATAATTAGGTTGCAAAGTAAAATAATGATATATCTAAAAAGTATAGTATAGTACATGTTACAAGCGAAATTTAAAGAGTTTTAATATAAATAAAGAGTCTTCATAGATGGAATCAAACCAAGAACCCAACCTGGGCTACGAAAGTTTTGCATAGTTTGCAGTTGCATTCTTCGCCCTTCCATTTCTTAATACTTTTTTTAAAAGTGGTAATGTTCAAAGACTGTTTATTTCATTTGAGAGGCCATGCCACAGTTTACATCCTAAAAAAGCAATACTTTGTATCCCAGACCGAACTGTTCGGGACTTAGGTATTTGGAAAATGCTCTTGTTTGTAAGATCATAAGGGGGATTCTTCTCAATGAAAATCTCAGTCAAAAAGCTTGGGGCGATATTCGATTTGGTTTTGTAGATTTCTGTCATCAGCAACTGCAGATTTCGTTTGTGAATAGATACTGAATTATCCTTCGTCAAGAGTGCATTAAAATCGGAGGAACTATCCTTGTATGGGATGCTCAGCGCCTTTTTATGAATGTGATTAATCTTGTTATCAAGATGTGTATCACAGAACATCCTAGGGGGCAGTAGTTGAATTGGGACATGATAAAAGCCCGCATGATATGTTTGAGTTTTTCAGAGTCAAGCAAGTAAGATATACGTGAAAGAGCGTAAAGCTTCTGACCTGCTTTCTTGCATAACGATCGGACGTGTGTCTTGAAGGAAAGTTTCTTGTCCAAAATAACGCCCAGTAATCTTTCCTCAATGCTCTCGATGATGGTTGTGTTTCCAATTCTTATCGAGAGATCATTGCTTTTTTCACCGAAAATCATTAAATGGCACTTATCGCCATTCAACTTCATGCAGTTATTCTGAAACCACTCAGAGAGGATGAAACTTTCTATTGTGCGCACCTGCTATGAACCCAAGCTAGCTTCGGAGCCTTGAGATAGATAGTGAGATAAACATAGCGGATTTATACCAGGTTCCTTAATTATTGCTATAGGCTAAATTCACATAACAGTTATGGTACTTGGCTTCTGAGTCATATACAGTGTACTTAAGTGGTACTTAGAAGCACGTACTTTTTGAAATAATCGATAGTCGTATTGCCATAGCTATCAGTTGCTAATAGAAACTATTTTCATCCTAGATTTGAAGAACGTCGTAAATATTTCGTCAATTTTCTCCGATAAGCCAGGAAGAGTCCAGTTTACAATTAAAGTAAGTGTGTACCATAATTTTTTTCAGTTATGTTATTTTTGCTAGTATTATTTCAAGTTTCGTAATAGACAAGAATTTTCGCTTTGTATTAGTTGGAATACCCATCTCTCAGTGTGCGTATACTAAGTTCTACAGACCGTTGCAGAGTTACATTTGAATTTGGGTTTTTAACTGGTAGAAAGTAGTTTGCATCGACTATGGCATCTAGGACGGGTGTTTTAAGAGATTCTGTTAATGTGTCATCTCTATGATCTATAGAAAGGCGTACATTGTGCAACAAGCTTTGTGCTTATACTAGCATGGATGTACCCGTACTTGTTTGGATCCGTGTGTTTGAGTCCCTATATGTTTGGACCCGTATCTGTTTAGATCCGTATCTTGTTGCATCCGTTCCTTTTTGGGTCGGTATCTGTTAGGGTCCTTACCTGTTTGGATCCGTATCCGTTTAGATCCGTATCTTTTTGGTTTGGTATCTGTTTGGATCCATATCTGTTTGGATCAATATCTTTGTAGACTAGTATCTTGTTAGGAACAGAACCGTATCCCTAGATTCGCCATGAAAATGAATCATGTGGTTTGCTCCCAAATTTGTTCAGTGTAAACGGTTGGCAATGTATCCAATCGGGAGTGATAGCCAAAGCTTTTTCTTTACCATCCAGCATTTTCAACTTCGCCACTACTCGTATGGTAAACAAAACTAAAAGGTCTATTATCTTGAATATTTATTATTCGTTGTAAATATTTGTTTCAATTTATAGTATTGGATTGAGCATTTCTTTTAACTCAAGTTTTGCTGGCTGATTCCCATGTATACGCGACATCTTTTGTGCAATCGCTACTTTCTTTCTCATGTAAGCAGCATGAAAATTCATTATCACTCCTGTTGAGAGTTAAAAACCTTTAGGAAGATACATGAAATTGAGGGTTCAATCGTATTGTCAAAGCCTTGAGCTGAGCATCATTCGTTCCATTTGACCAGAAGCATCAAAGTTATCTGACACACTTTTGCCATTTCTTTTCTTACCAGATACCGAAGCATTACTTAAACTATACACGCAGGTGGATCCAAGTTCGATTTTTTAAGAGGATCGGACATCATGGTAGAGAGAAACATGTGCAAATAAAGTTAAGGAAACCAGAGCAATCCTTTGCGGTAAATGGCTTGGACCAGTGGCAGGAATGGCGGTTTTATGTCGCAGCAAGAATACTTTTTCCAGAGAAAAGTATTTTTTCACTATCATCAGAGCACAAAATTGTTTTAGTAATAGGCAGTTGTAAGTACATGAGAAAATATTTGTATTAAATTTTTCATCTCTTTTCATCATATTTCTACGGCAAAGAGCTTTCCTTTTTTTACTAGCATTTTAACAAGTAGAATTGGTGGAAATTTCTTGTTGTTACAGATTTGGAATGTGAAGGTTTTTGAAACATTTTGCAGATTTCAGCTAATTATCATAGTGGAAATTCTTTCTTTCATGTTAACTTCAGTTTAACTCCCTTATTATCTGAGGGGTGCACAGCACAGGGTGCTTTGTATCCAATGGTACTGTGCTTTTTTCGTTTAATTTTTGTATTTCGGCATTCTCTTCTGGTCGTAGGTGTTTTAGGGGTTCTGTTTTAGAGTTCGGCATTCTAAAGGTGCATACCAATGACATGTCTGCCCACTTTGATTCACTTTGATTCACTTTGATTGATTTGATTTGATATGATCATTGATCCTTCACAAGGAGCATCTCGCTGTTATTTATGGAAGAGTATAGCGGTTATTTGCTTGCCAACTCTTTGCATTTTTATCTTCTTGCTGCCTGAAAAAATCAAGGCAACATAATTGCTGTAAATCCTCCAAATGGCCCCCCTCTAAAATCCCCATGTAATAAGCCCCCATGCTAGAGCATCAAATTTTAAATAGGTCTCCCTCGAATAAGGCCCCACCGTAGAGGATGATGAAGACCTTGATGTTGATTGATGGCTAACTTTAGACCGTACTTTTAATATTATGGAGAATAGGAGTTTTGACAATAGGCGTATTATACGGAATGTGTCAAACAATTTTGTAAACCGCCCTCAACCTTGAATAAGCCCCCAAGTACAAAGTGTCAAAAGTAATCGGCCTCCAAGGAGCTAATTTGAGAGGATTTATGGTAGTTACTATAATGTGATTCACAGTTGATGCATCATGCAGAAAAAGAGCTTGAGTTTCCTTATAGAATACTTTTACTGTTATTTTGGCAAAAATGTTTGACATTTTTGCTCTGTTTTCTTTCTTTAGCACCGGGGAAGCCGCCCTCGGGGGTTAAGGCTGAACCACTCAATACAACCGCGATTAAAGTGTCTTGGACAAAGATACCCCAAGAGTACATTGTCGATGGTCTTCTGGAATATGCTACATTCTACTCTACTGAGAATGCAACTGTACCGAATAGGAAATCTGTTCATGGTTTTGCAGATACCGCCGTCTTGAATGATTTGCAGCCAGAAACTACATATTCAATTCAAGTCGTGGGAGTAAACAGAACAGGAGGACTGGGACCTCTGTCTTCTGTTGTTACTGCGAAGACTTTTAGAGGCAAGCGCTGATAATTGTTTCGCTAATCATTGTGAGAATAAATCTGGCATTATGACCCTATGATCATCGTTCTAAATACTACTCTCATTATTAGTATTATTTTTTGTGTATATAGTCAGGAATTGCTCAGACTGTTTGAACTGCCGTTATTACATCTGTTAGGCGGGTTGTAACGAATAACCAAGGGATAACAGGAAATTCTTCGTTCATAACTCTAACACCATTCTCAGGATCCCAGCTGTTCCCAACAAAGCAGTCTTCTGTATAGCTCCAACATCACTCAGTACCTCCAATCTTTCCATCCAATTTTCAAAATCTTATGCCGCACTTCCCAGCGCACCTATAGCAACAGGAACACCTTGCATATTCCTCAATTTCCATAGTCTTCCAATTTCCCTACGCAAGCCTTTGTATTTCTCAACATTTTCTCTTTCTCTTTTCACGCACTCGTCCATCAGATGGTACTGTTATAACTTCAGTTATTCCCCATTGTCTTCTCTTGCCAATTCTAACAATGTCTGGATGCCTTGTCTTGATTGCATGGTCACATTGTATATTTATATCCCACAACCTTTACATCGTCATTCTCTGCTGTTCCATCTGGGTTATGATCATACCATCGTTCGTTACGTCCTAATGCATGCCACTTACACAGCTCCCAATGAATTCTCTTTGCTACATTATCATGGCGCCTCTTTTATTCTTTTTGGGCGAACGTTTCACATTCGCTTATTATGTGTTGCACACTCTCGGCTCGTTTACCGCACATTCTGCAAAGGGGACTTTCTTTGCTTCTGTCAATATAGTGCTTTACGTAATTTGTCCTGATTGCTTGCCCTTGTGCAGCACACAACAATACCTCTGTTTCTACTTAATTGTAAGGATGCCACACTTTCTAAGACTAAATTCCATGAAATCGAAGTTGAGACAAATACTATACTCTTTGAGCTTCAATTAGTAATGAAATTGATAATAAAATTTTCGTTTACATTAATGGTTGATTATTCTTAATATATTTTTACTTGTTGCAGTTTTGCATAAGTGTATATGAACTTTTTTCTTTTAACTACTAGTTTGTTCATGGTGGCAGAGTAAAAGACTGAAGTTTAAAAAAATCTTTAATGAAATTGTGTATTTGTAATCATATTAGGCTGAATCCAGGCCCTCCATCAGCATTACCTTTTTAATCTTATCTTAGTCATCAATTCATTTGCTTCTACCGTGTTTGTGTCAATGGTATTGAGCAGAGATTTTTTTCTTATCGAGGAGCGAAAATGTGGATTGACCTTCCTGCTGAAACTATATGGGCATCTTCCCTGGATATTTTCAAAAGACTTGTTTAGTTACTCACGTTTCTTTTCTGATACATCTTTTATAAGGATAACTCTGCATTGGATTCTTAACGATTTTTATTTTCAAAATATTTTATTTTATTTTAGTTGTAATATTTTTTATTGCACTTAAAATTTATAAATGAAGAACCCCTTGTATATCACCTCCGGCTGAAGGGCAGCCTTCCTTAAATGAATTAAGATGGCATGGATGAAAGTGAAAGCAAGATTATAGCTAATGGCTGGTGCTTATCTTAACTGTCTGGTCAATCTGTTAAATATCTTTTGCCTTTCTGATTTGTTCTGTTTCATGTCTGCAACTTAAATTTTTTTTCATACCATTGTCTTTTCAGATCCTCGAGCTCCAGTGGTTATTTCTGCATCTGCAGTTTCTGATTCGGAAATATTTCTTAAGTGGAAGCAGCCAATTGAATTTGGCCAGACTGTGGCCAACTTCACAGTGCATTTTGTTCCGATAGCAATACCAGGAAATAATACGCTGTCGTTGAACATCAGCAAAGATGTCGCAAACGAATATTTTGAAAAAGTTGCTGGATTAATCTCCAACACTCGCTACTTCATTTACATTTATGCTTTCAAACTTGTCAATGGTGTCTTAAAACGAAGTGAGCTGATGCTTTTTAATAGAGTCCAAACACATCGAGGTGGTTACCTTTCTGTTCATTTACTTAATTTGTTTCATATATTGCTTCATTATTCTAGAACCAAGACGACGATCAAGAAAGTCATGATCCTTTTAGTGAACTTTCTTTGATACAACATTTAAGACGTGTTCATTTGTAGCATTAGACAATCCGGCAGTTGTGACATCACCGTTTTGGGCCCTTCCAGAGTCCATCATCAGTATGAACTATTACAAGGGACACACTCAGGTAAGTAAGCTTAAAGAGGGAAACGAACAAGTCAACCTAATGGAGAAGCGGACAGCCATTAGTCAATCTAATATTAACATGAATCTTATCATACACGAAAGTCTACGTATCCTTAGAGATCATCCTATTCTTAATTCACAATTTCATCTTTCCTTCTACCACTTTTTTGAATTTTTGTTTACGTCTTTCCTTCTTTCCTGTCCTTTCTTTAATCCGTTGTTTATTCGTTTTTTCGCAGTTTAATCACGTGTTTGTTTCCCTGGCAGCTTGTTTAAGTTAGCCTGTCCCCTCGAAACTGTTCATACTGATGATGGGTCCTGGCTTGGTTCCGAAATGTTTATGTCCTAGCTGGATTGTATAATGTTACTGATGAACGTGTCTTAATGTTATATTAATTGCCTTAATGTTGTATTAATGAAAGTTCATTAAAAGCATCATGACTTTCTTTGTCGTTGTTTTGGCTTTAAAATTTATTATGAAGCTTCGGTTCCCGACCAATGGATCCATGACCATTCCAGATACCAAGAAACCTCGGTTGCAATATCACCAATCCGTGGTAATGATGGGTTGAATCTTGATCTTGAACATGAAATTGTTAGTTGTATCAATGCTCGTTGGAGAAAAAAGTGTTCTTCCGAGGGGGTAGGGGTCATTCAATTAGTACGTACGCTCTAAATTGGCTAAAATTTGACCCCCCCCTCCCCCCTCGTACGCACACGTACGCTTGATACTCACCCCCCCTTTTTGCGTACATACTCTTGGTTGTTTGACCTCCCCCCCCTCCCATCTCTAACAGAATGTTTCTAGGCATCTAAACCACGGAGAAACACTTTTTAAGCTTTCACGAGACATTAAAATGATCACTTCAAATGTATTTCATGAAAATTCTGTAGTGCTGTTCAAACAAATGGCCACATAGGGTATAATATGGCGCCATAATGGTCTGGTAGTTTGACGGAACCCGAGAGGGCTAGGTAATATGGGGCTATATACATATCTCATCGCATGTTTCCTATCTGGCACGCTAGGCAACGGCGAAAAACTGGGTGTTCAGCCTTGTAAATGCCACTAGTAAATGCCGCTATTACAATGGGAAAAATATCGCTAGGTTTCAGTTTATTCAAAATTCCTAGGGGCCACATTGTCGGATTCGGCCTGAGGGCCGTAAGCTTGACACCCCTGTACTAGAAGTAATTTCACCTGAATACGTACTTCATTAACTAATTGTTGACGGATGTATGCAAAAAGCTGATAATTTTTTGCTTTGCGTACGTACTTCATGTGTGAACCCCCCTCCCCCCTTGTACGCATTCGTACGCATTTGCTAGACCCCCCTCCCCCCCTTCGTGCGTACGTACTAAATGAATGACCCCGTAGGAATCCCCGAAGTATGCACGCCATAACAGGCAAACCCAGATAGCAAATAGCTCTTAATAGAAACTGCTATGCTTTTGAGAGATTTATATTTCAAGCATCGATTCGAAATATGAGTCCCAGACTGTCTTCCAATGGATTGCTCCTAACTTGATGTTTATCCATAGTAGCCTTTTCTAGGAGACCTGTCTCTCCTGAACAGTTTCTATCAGTAAATAAACTCTTTGTCATAAATGAAGTAGGTACGTTGGTGAGTAAATAAGTGAGTAAGTTAGTAATTAAATTAAGTAAGTAAGTGTCATAAGTATAGTTCCAATGCCTGCCAAAAGTCTTGGAACACTTGCTATGATTTACGCTATAGATGAGCTATAGCATCCCCTCCCCCGTTAAACAATGTTGTATGAAGCAAATATGGGCAACTCGAAGGCCAAAAGTGATGCGTGTTTTTAAAGCTACTGGTCTCCGCTATCCAATCAACATTGTTTCAGGGGGGGAGGGGGTCTACATTTTAAGTGGTGTCAAGGAGAAGCGGCAGGAGTCGGAAATCGATACAATTGTGTGGGTGTTCCAACTACTTTTGGCAGGCATTGTCTGAATCTCATATTTAAGGAGGACAGGTAGAGTTGCAACGATGGATCATACTAATAGGTTTTCGAGGGTGCTGATTTCATTTTTAGCAGAATCAGAGCCATATCTCAACCGGATCATTAGCTTTCGTGCTAATTTGATATCTTTATATGCAGTTTATTGACGAAAATTCAGCAAAATGTCTAGAAATTTCAACTATAGTACAAATGCTGTCCAAAATAATTGAAATGCACTGCGATCACCTCCTCTTCATATTATTAGCATATATCGGACATATGGGTAGAATTCTTAGATAAACAGCAGAGAAAATAAATAAACAAGTTATACGTTTTTGTGTGATTGGGGTATCTAAAAGTGTATACCTTGCAGTACATTACTAGTACAAGTGAGGTAACTGTAACTGATAATAAGTAAACCTTATTTTTTGTATATCATTAAAATTATGTAGGAAGTTTCGAGCCTGCAACTTTTGCGCTCAAAGAATTGCCTTTTAAATAACAACCTGAGCTACATCAACTGGAAGCGAAATCTGTCCTCTCATGAGATGGGGGATAAAAGCTGAGCCGTTACAAAGCTGAATATTTATATTTTACCGCATTTCCATATTGTACCAGTTAAGAAAACATTAATAGTAAGCGTAGAAGACTATTTCAGACTCTCATGACACTGCAATGTCCATATAACTATGCAGGAATAGTGTGAACAAAGCTGATTTAATTGCCTACAGTAACGCTGGCACTGAGGTAGTAGGCAGAAACAAGTTCTCCCCTGCAATATTCCAGTCCCTTCAGTCTGTTACAGCATCAGGAGTTATATTCAATCAGTCCAGTGTATGAAGCAGCATAAAACTGACAGTTGCCACTTTTATATGCCGTGCTATTAGAGAGGACACAAAGATGCTTCCATCTTACCCCACCAAACGGCCGAATATCGCTCCGTAATAAACGATCGGGAAATAGAAATCATTAGAAATCATCACTGTTCCTGGAAAACTTTCCGATTTCAAGCACGATGTTGATATTCAAAGCCAGAAAGCAGCTATATCCTGTGAATATTGTTGCGCAACATTACTACTACAATAACTATGTCATCAACTCCACAGACACGTAATTGTCCTTCGCAGTTTGCACGCTTCGCATGACTTCATCTTTGTACACAATGGCTACGAGCAACGGTCTACAACGGTCTACACTTTCTATAACTCCCACTGTCCCTTCCAGTGAGAAGTATTACCCCAAAAATGGTTCCCAAACGTTGTGCTTTATGTGCTAGTATGTGCATGTTGTGTATTCTCTGCCGAATAATGAGCATTTTCAGCAAAATTAGCAAATATCTCAACGGTCTACACTTTTTTGAAAATAAATTTGACCTAGTATTAAACTATTTCACAAAAAGTGTAGACCGTTGACGTTTTCATCTTTTCCTCGGCAATGGTACAATAACTGTACGCAATCTATTGCAGGTGAAATACTCGTTAGAAAAGCTATCTTGTGCACAGTTCTCAATGTCGAAATCTCTACCATAAGAATTATTTTCATTTTCCAAAGTTTGTAGACCGTTGTGTAGACCGTTGAGATTGTCGGCCATGACGTCAGTCATTATGCAAGTCAGCAGCCTCGATACTAAGAAGAGGGTTTCTATACCTGTAACATTCATGGATCCGGCTCCTTCTAGAATAGGCACATTCACACAAGGAAAAGCAGAGGAACGCACCCCTTTCATTATATATATATATCGTGTATATGAACATATAGATATTAATATAGGTATCAACATATATATATAAAATATATATATTTATTCATATATATTTATATATATTTGTATAAATGTATATTTATATATACAGGTATTTGCCTATATTTCTGTATATTTATTTATACTTATATTTTTATATGTATATTTATCTATACATGGCTATACTTTAAATCCCCATGGCAGATCTAGCTGATCAGCTTGAGTTAAAAATCAAATAAAATAGAACACAGATGCAATACGCCAGTCAATACTTGATTGAAGGCCTAAAGCTTACCTATTGCTTAGACAATGGTGCATTGTTGCTACTGTAAGATCAATTATAGGTAAACGACTCCGCAACTCTATTATCGAAATACACAAAGAAAAGGTGTAATCAAGTCGATATCTTCTTTTCATATGCAGGTAGAGAGGTTAACTATTTGTTTCATTTGTGAATTTACTTCCTTCATTTACAATTCATTAGCAAAGAAACATGACATCATAATCATCATTGAATTTAGGGGATTTGTCAAGCCCCCTGCCAGTATCTCGGTAAGGTGTTACCTAATTGAGATTTCATCAGCGGAAATGGAATCAGCGCCCTCAATTACCCCATGTTTGGGAAAGGTTGTACGGCTGTATCGTATAGGTTCGAATATAAAATTCAGACAATGCCTGCCAAAAGTCTTGGAACACTTGCTATGATTTACGCTATAGATGAGCTATAGCATCCCCTCCCCCGTTAAACAATGTTGTATGAAGCAAATATGGGCAACTCGAAGGCCAAAAGTGATGCGTGTTTTTAAAGCTACTGGTCTCCGCTATCCAATCAACATTGTTTCAGGGGGGGAGGGGGTCTACATTTTAAGTGGTGT